>PVLC010003327.1:0-99058 GCA_004027655.1 Graphiurus murinus | reverse complement strand
CCTCTGAGTTACACCCCCAGCCCTAGTTTTTATTCTTTATTTTGAAACAGGGTCTCACTAAGTTGCGGAGTGCCTCACTAGGTAGCTGAGGCTGGCCGCGAACCCGGATCCTCCTGTCTCAGCCTCCCGAATGCTGGGATTACAAGCGTGCGCCACCACGCCCGGCTCGGAAATCATCCTTTTGAAAATACAAATGCCAGCCAAATACAATGGCACAAACCTGTAACCCCAGTATTGGGCACTGAGACAGGAGGGTCGCAGGGTAGAGGCCAGTACATGATAACTTAGGAAGACCCTGTTTAAACAATAACAGCAACAACAAAAAAAGGCTGGGGGTGTATAGCTCAGTGGTGCAGTGCTCCTGGATTCAATCCTTAGTACCACAATAGTAAATAAATTTTTAAAATACTAATGGCAGTGGATTCAGTAAAGGAAAATGGGAGAGGATGGCAAGTATGATTTCCCCAGATCAATAAGACAAGCAAGGTCATTTTAGACAAAAACAAGAGATGACCCTGGTCACAGGGCCATGCTGGTGACTTTCTCCAGGTCAAGGCCTGACACCGTTGTCTAGAAGCCTGTAGAATCAAGGCACCATGATGCACCCAATGACTCTCCAAACCCAGTTTTAATTTTCCCTTGAGCATCCCTTCTCTGTCAAGGGCAACGAACAAACTTTTTATTTATTTATTTTCAAATGTCTCATCGTATACATGGTCATGGTTGATTTCACAATTCGGCTTGTTTATTACTCTGTGTCCATAGCAGTGTTCTCAGATTCAACCACTTCACCATGATGGGGGAATTCTAGCCGGGGTTATTAGTATGCCCGGTGGAAATGCCGTTTTGAGGAGGTGCCAGCATTTTTATCAGCTTCACTGTGTAGAAGCGAATGGATGCACACTTTTTATTTCAGTCCTTGGCTAGGATTTAGAAAAGGCACTTGGAATAAGAAGTGAACAGGTGCAGAGTGTGCCTCCAGGTGGCCTCCCCCCTCACTCCTTGGTCCAGTGGTGTCAGGGTCTTTAAAGTCCACACCTGGAACAGCAGGTAAGAAAAGCCCTGCCGTGGTTTCCATGTTCAGCTCCCTGCTTCCCTCACCTTTTGCCCTTTCCCGTCCAGATGAAAAGGCAGGAGACTGATACTGGGGTCTCTGCACATCTGGATTGAGAGTGAAATCTAATTAGATGTTTGGTATGGTGAAAAGCAGAGGTATTTGGGAATCAAATGATAAAAGGGGTTTTCAATCCAAACTCTACCATTTACTGTTATCTTTAGCCAGGGACTCAGTTTCTTTGAGTCTCAATTTCTTAACCTATAAAATGTTCTTATTTGCCTTTAGTATGTGATTAAATGTGATATTGTATAGAAAGTGTGGAGCACAATACCTACCACCTGGTTGCTATTTTACAAAAAACAGATACCGTTGATCCTTGTCATTGAAGGGCTTCTCTAGACTGGAGGGAAAGAGGGGGATAGATTTTCTTTTATTGCAAATCTGTAGTCCAGACATGTATTTTGATGCTTAGTAGTCACTGCAATGCTGATATTGAAACCCTGTTTTCTTGCCTGTAAAACATAACTAATAACCTGCATAGGTTCATAAAGCCACATAATTAGAAAGAGATGGAACTACTGTATAACAAAATATGTGACTGCTTCTCTGTGTCACTTTGGTCAGATAACTTTCATACCTGATTATTGAACAAGCTCCTCTTGCTCAAATCAAGTGAAAACAATATCCATTTGTATATTTTACTACATGTTAATGCTTAAATAACTCCAAATCCATCCCTCTTTTTTTTCCCATCAATATCTATAAACATCTCAGTTTGCACATACACAAGCGTATTTAGTTATCTTTATATATGGTTACATTCTGTATATGCTGTATTGGAACCAGGGAGCATACTGCAAATTTAAGTTGCTAAATTAGCCCAGACATTGCTTGTTTCATGCCAGCAGTAAAAAAAAAATCTGTAAATATAAAATAAAGTGGGCATTGGGTTGGTTTATTCTCAGAAAACAAGATAGTCTCTCAAAGCATAGATTTCTCCTTGCTATTAAATTAGAGATATGTCTAGATATGTTTTAAAAATGTGTGTATAGAAATTTCTGCCCATGGAGTTTCTTTATAGTAACCATTCATTCCTCATGGAATAATATTCAAAAACAACTCTTACTGTTTCTCAGGGTTAATTTCTCAATATACAGTGGGGATATTTACTCAAGAAGCCCATTAAAAAAATAGTTCAAGTTCAGTATCTATATAAAAGCATTTAGTTGGCCCAAGGAAAAATACACACATATTTTCTATCAAAATAGTAACTTCTGCGCCATTAACATAAATTTGGAATGTTTTAAAACACGGTTTTTATAAACCGATTCTTCTCTATATCAACCGTACAAACACTGAGACCGGATTTAACCTGCCATTCCCCTAGGTTTGCTATTTCCAGGGACATGGGGAGCTGTGATTTCTTCCCACATGACTCTTCCAGGTGCCCTGTGGGGATTTTGATGTTCTGTCTGATCTCCACTCAGTGAGATTTGTCAGTGTGTATCAAGGAGAATAATTGGCCCTAAAAGTGGTGCATGTGTTTAAAGTCCACAGAAAGGTAATCACTTGCATTATTTACAGACTCTTCGCTGCAGGGGCCTGTGTCACTGTTTCCTAGCCAAGAACTGTGCAGTCTCATGGCAGACACACAGTAATTGTTTGCTGCTATGAACTTGACTCCTTAGCGTATGTTACTTAGGTTAGGTTTTCCATCTTTTCATGGCATGGGATAGGGGTTGGGAAATGAAGATGTATGTGACTGTCACGGAGACCCCCTTCCTCACATAGCTATTTGTACCATAGCCATAGTATCGGTATCAATGATTCTTACCCATGCTCTCTGGTGTAGACGAAAGAACACTGTATCAGCCCAGAGGCCCTGAACTGCTGCTTGACCTTACACAACTCCCCAAACTCAGTCTCCTTTCCCTGATGTGCAAAGCAAGGAGACTATATGGCATAATCACTCTGGCATTTCCATGACCCATTAAAATGACTCAAGAGTAGGATTCTTGGACTGTAGGGGCTCAAAAGAAGAAAAAAAAGCTGCATATAATTTAGTTTTATAACGAATCAACTCAGATTGTGGATCCTATAAGCCATTCTCATGATTCTTTATATTAAGTCATTTAGTTAAGTGTGGCCATATGTCCCATTTCATCAAGCTTGTGTTCAAAATGAAGTTATTTATTATTCAAATTAAATGACTTGTTCTTCCATCTAGCTTAATGCAAGAAAAGCTTTATTCAGTCCACCTGGTCTCCCATCTCATGCCAGCACCCTAGTCCCTAGGTCTACGTGTTTCGTTTAAGGGGAAAGTTCAGAGAGATTTTGGCTTGAGGAGAAACCTGCTTAGTTGGCAATGGAACCCCATTCTTTCTGAATGTCGACATTACAGCTGCTGCAAAAGATGATCATGGATTTACGGGAACGTTGCCATCATGAGCCGACCTCATCACCTGGGATCCCAATTAAAGCATAAACAGCCATCTTTGAACTGCCCACTGATTAAGAGTCACAGTAGCTCATGTGGCTCATGTGTAGCCAGCCTCCAGTAAGGTCTGTCAGCTTGGATAGCAGTCGGTCCCTTTTCACTGATGGGATGACTTGGCCCCACCACCAATGCTCTCCTGCAGGCAGGTTCTCATGGTGTAGGGGTGGAAGAATCTATCACTGTCCCTGATACTAAGCCATGCTGCTGTAGTCTGCATCTCTGCTGTCAGAGATCTATAGTTATATAGATCTTTAAATTCACACATGAACACACACTGCTGTTTTCCCATGCCATGCATTGCTAAGGTGGTGGGTCTAGGCATATCTTAAGTCTTAGCCATATCCTATACTGAGCACTGGTCCCTTCTCTGTCCCTGTGGCTTGCTCCATTTCCTGCTCCATTAAGTCCAGTGCCATTATAACAAAGCAGGGTTTTCCCTTGAAAACAAAGGCACACAGCACAATCTGAGAAATTAAACTGTGTCTTTCTCATAGTGAGCTCCAACAAGAGACACCATAGCCCAGGGACAAGAAGACCTACCTAATACGCAAGGCCTACAGTTCCAGTTTCCTTTGGTCATTGCATGTTATAATTACTGTGATAACAAAGAAGGAAGGAGCAACGTCACAGAAATGCATGGTCTCTAAGCTGATTTGTGATGAATGAGTCAAGTATGACAGGAGGAAAGAGGAACCCACATAGAATGATCAGTGTGGAAGGGAAGGCATGTGGCATTCAGACTGGCCTGATCTCAGGAGCACGAGGAGCTGTAGAAAGAGCTGGAATGCAAAAGTGCACAGAAACCAGATTAGGAACCTTTGTTTTAAACCTGGATGTTACATTTTATTTTATTTATTTGGTACTGGGGATTGAACTCAAGGATATTCTACATTCAAGCCACATCCCCAGCTGATTTTATTTTTCATTTTGAAGCAGGTTCTCGTTAAATTGCTGAGGCTGGTCACTTCCCATACCAGCCTCCCAAGTACTGGGATTACAGGGGTGTGCCATCACATGCAGCTGGATGTTATACTTTAGCTTAAGTACCTAGGAATTTTTTAATGATTTTAAGAAAGGGATTGACATATTGGATTTAATATTGAGATGATCTTGGCAATAAAAATATAGTTTCCATTTTCAAGGAGAAGTTGGTATTTAATACCTAAATACCAAATTTTACTGACTTTGTATTTTAATATTTAGTTCTTGCAGTATGTTCTGTTCTTAGCTTTTTTGTAAATGTAGCATCTCATTTAATACTTTCAAGAACTTTATGAAAATATTCTGCCAAGTATCTCTTTTGAAGGCAAAGAATCTGAAGATTAGAGAGAGGATGGCTAAATTGTACAAATTCATTTTGATGGGATCTTGAATTTAAACATAAGCAATTTGGTTTCACACAAGTTTTTGCCTCTAGGGTAGTATTTTTTAGTCTTGGCTGCAAGCTACAGTCACCAGAGGAACTTAACACAAAAACAAACTAATGCCCTAAGTTCTCTATTTAATTAGAATTCTGAGAGGCATTTTTAAAGTGTCCCCAAGTGATACAAAAGGTTGGATAAAAGTGGGGTTGCTGGATCATGTGGAATGTTGAAGAGATTTGTGTACTCTCATGTTCACTTCAGCATTATTTATGATGACCGAGATATAAAAGCAAACTAAATGTCCATCTATAGGTGAATGAATAAAAGAAATGTGGTATATATACACAATGGAATACTGTACTGTCTTTAAAAAGAACAAAACCCTGTCACTTGTGACAAAATGAATAGAACTGGAGGATGGTATGCCAAATCCAATAATCCAGACACAGAAAGACAAACACTGTATGATCTCACTTATATGTGCAACCTTAGAAAGTTGATCGCATAGAAACAGAGAACAGAAAGGAGTTTATCAGAGGCTAAGGAGCAAGAGGTACAGATGGTGAAAAGGGAGATGTCGATCAAAGGACACACACACAGTTTTAGTTAGACTGAAGGAATACGTTTTAAGAACTGTTGTGCTATGTGGTAGCCACAGTCGTCAATAATTCTAAAATTTTCTTTAGAAAATACATTTTAGAATTTTGACCATAAAAAAATAAGTTAGTGAAATAAATGTTAATTGCATTGATTTAATCTTTCTACAGTATATACAATGATCAAAACAGCACTTTGCACCCCATAAGTATACACAATTGTACAATTGTCGTATTTTTCCATTAAAAATAAATTTTAAAAAGGAAGCCAGGCAGGGTTGAGATCTTCTGAGCTTAGGCAATACTGTCCACAAACAGTGAGTAAGTAAAGAATCATAAACATCTGTCTTCTAACATAACTACCTCAAACTCACAAGGGGGGGAAAAAAGCTGATAGAAAAACTCCAGAATATGAAGACTCTGAATGCTTCTTTTCAGTTTTACTCTCACAAAGGGAAAAAAAAATGTACCTTCCATCGTTTTTAAGACTGCCGGGCAACACGGAAGCAAAAAGCAAAGGAAGTGTGGGCAGAAAGGGAAAGGTGACTCAGGCACATCGAGAGAGGAAGGAACAGAATGGCCGAACGCTGGGTTGTTGGAGTAATAAGGCGCTCCCTTCTGATGAGCTGTAGGTAATAGCAAAGGCACATTTGCAGAATGTTTCCTTTCAGTAATTGTACAAAGACTCCCTTGCCATTACAAAGCACTTTTCTTCTTGGCAGATTGAAGAATGCTTTACCAACTAAATGCATGCCAGTAATATTCAGAGCGCAGGTCCAACATAATCAGAAGTTGCCTTGTTATTACGGAGGTAGCAGCCCCATTTAATAACATATTAAATGCATTATTCATTTATGTAACTCAGACCCAGGGACAGCTGCTGGGATGAAAATAGAACCGTTCTGTAATGTGCAGAGCAGGTGTGTGGTTACTTGAGTAAATTAACTCTGTATTTCTGCACAATTTTCTTCTACATTTCAGGGACAGGTCTGGGAGGGCTAATGCGATTCCATTTTCATCCAAGAAATAAAATGGTTTCAGAATGGTTTTTAATGAGCATTAAAAAAAAAATCACCAACAGTCTTCTCGGTGGCAGAATCCCAAGGGGACAGATGCGTGCTTTGGGTTTAAGCCGAACTCCTGTTGCTGAGGGGTTCAGAGAAGACTGAGGTGAAGATTGGTCAGAACGATGACAAACAAAAGGAATGCTCTGTGGCTGCCGATTCTGGGGCTGACAGAGAGCCCCAGCTTCTATAGCTGCTTGCCATGGTGGAGCCACAGGTGTGCTTTGATGCTAGGTGATTGAAAATCATAACCTGCCTGGAGTTTGCACCATGCCTCACCTCTGAAACATGAAGGTGGTTTCTGATGCACAGTTAAACTCACTGAGATGCCGTCATTATTCTGGATGGCAGTGATAGTCATTTTCTTGCTGCCCTGGCTCGTATAGAATGCTGCTTTTGTCCAATTGTTGTACCTTGTTGTTGTTGTTTTTTCTTCTCTTTCCCACCTGCCCTTATTTTCTCTTTTAATCAATGTATATATTCATAAATATCCAAAAAGGTTTTTTTATGTGAAGATGTTTTAAAAATGCTCAGACATGATAAAGACCAATCAGAATGCGCAGTGACCTTAGTACTAGAGCAGGGTTTCAGAGGAGGCAGGGTTTTGATGGGCTAGGTGTTAACTCCTTAGTTGCTGGATTGTGAGAAGCAAGCACTCCAAGGATTGAGATCAGCACAGCTAGGTTGACAGGTGAGGTACTTGGAGTGTTCTGGGCAGCAGTAACAACCAATTGCTATGCAGCTGTTTCAACACTTAAATCAACACAGCCATATCACTGTTGACCTCTTGATTACTAGCCTTGAATATCTACGGCACAGGGAGGCCCCCAAGGAGCTTAAAGTTCAGACATTCACACAGAGGAAGAAAATTGTGCAAAGGATGCATAAAGACTCCTCTAAGAATATAGAGAGGGTCAATCTTAATTCCGTTTACATGGTGGCACATGCCTGTAATCCAAGTACTTGGGAAGTTAAGATGGAAGGATTATAGGTTCAAAACCAGCCTCAGCAACTTAGTAAAGCTCTCAGCAACTTAAGGAAACCCTGTTTCAAAAACAAACAAAAAACAAAAAAAGGGCTTGGGGTGTAGTTCAGGTAGATTCAATCTCCAGCATCATTTAAAAAGGAAGGAAAGAAGGGAAGGAAGGAGGGAGGTCAGGGCAGTATAGTAGTAAAGAAGGAATGTGTTCTAGAGACAAATAGTCTGGGCTCTTGGCTACATGATCTTGAGAAAACAAGTTAACAGACACGTAAGTTTCAGCTTCTTTATCAGAATACTGGGAATAATAATATCCTCCTTATTTGGGATATCCTCCTTAATAACAAATAACATTAGTTATTTATCTTAATGAACTTCATGAATATAGTAAAAGCTCTTTAAATATGTATTTTTATTATGACAGGAAAATTGTCTTAGAGAAAGTAGGAGGTAAGCTGTACCTTCAAGGTGGGTAAGACTTGGGCAGCTGATTCAGCATGCAAGAGGACAGAGAAGCAGCGGAAACAGAGAAAGGAAAGAAGTAATTTGTGGGGAGGATTACCAAGAGGGATTTGGCTGGAGCAGCACGAGCTTGTTGGGAAAAAGGAATTCTGTAAGAGTAGAATGCAGTTAGCTTGTGGAAGGCTTTCTGTGAAGGATTATGGATTTGTGACTTATCCTGTGGGCATTTGGGAGCCATGAAGGTTGTGAACAGGGAGGATAATGGTAATAATATTAAATAAGAAATAATTGGTAACATTTCATGAGTACTTGCTAAGCATTTGAGCAGTTTTAAGTAATCTGTGTGCAGTTATTTATAGAATCTTTGTACCTA
This sequence comes from Graphiurus murinus, assembly GCA_004027655.1. Classification (NCBI taxonomy): domain Eukaryota; kingdom Metazoa; phylum Chordata; class Mammalia; order Rodentia; family Gliridae; genus Graphiurus; species Graphiurus murinus. The sequence continues at coordinate 90,666 of PVLC010003327.1, read as the reverse complement.
GCTGTGGTGTAAGTATCAGGGATTGACTTTCTACCCACCCATCATAATCAAAGTCCTCGGGCAGACAATATCTCTTTTGACTTTCTCAGCTCTGCCTTTGGTAGTCATTACTGAGACTTGGGAACAGAAGAAGGGACACTGGCTAGACTTCAAGGAATTGAGAAACTACATGCAGGCCAAATGCAACCCATTGCCAGTGTTGTGAATAGAGTTTTGCTAGAACTTAACTTTGCCCATTCTTTCATGCTCTATGTCAAATTTAATAGTATGGCCACCAAATTGAGTAATTATGACAAAGACTACTTAGCCTGCAAAGTTAAGCATTTACTCTCAGGCCTTGTATCTAAAATGTCTGACAGTTTCTGGTCTATAATAGTGGAAAACATTACCACTAACTCTAGTGGATTTGGGAAGTCACGTATTTAATACTTATAGGGTTACTATGGACCCCATGGTAAAAAGAGAGAGAGAGAGAGAGAGAGAGAGAGAGAGAGAGAGATGAATTGGTAACACTGAGAGAGAGAGAGAGAGAGAGAGAGAGAGAGAGAGAGAGAGAGAGAGAGATGAATTGGTAACACTGAACCTCAATAGTCTTAAAGATTGGTCATCCTAAAATCACAGATTCTTGTTTTCTCTGCAGCTGGTCTGTTGTTTAAGATAAATTTGCAGGATAATTCATTTTTTTACTATTAAAGCTAAAACCAGAAATAAGCAAACGTTGAAAGGATTTACTCAGTCTGCAAAAACAAGACTCCTTAATGTAAGGTTTTAATAGGTTAATCAGTATAGCCGCTCATGAAATAATGAGTAGAAACTATCAAATTATCCAAGTTTTTCTATACTATATTATTATCACAGCATCCTTTATGAGATTTAACATTGAGTCACATAGTCACAGTAACCTGTTCTTTGTCTGAACTGCAAACGCCCTTGCAGTATATACAGTAGTTTCCACGTATCTATAGTTCCATATTCTATGGTGTCAGCAACACATGCTCACCTACAGTCTAAAATATCACATGAAAAATTCCAGAAATAAATGACTCATAAGCTTTAAATTGTGTCCCACTCTGAGTACTGAGGTTAAATCTTGCCTAACTACATTGCAATGCCTACCAACCTGACCTCCTCTCATCAAAGAGGCAGTGTATAGTTTCACATCATCACCAGAGGGGTGAAGACAATGAGATATTTGGAGAAGGAGAAACGGGGGGGGGGCATTGAGGTAATGTTCACGTGTGTCTGTGTCTGTGTGTCTGTGTGTCTGTGTCATTGAGGATTGAACCAAGGGGAATTCTATTCCCAAGCTATGCCCCACAGCCCTTTTTTAACTTACTATTTTTGGTTTTAAACAGGATCTTGTGAAGTTGCTGACAGTCTTGCTAAGTTGCTGACAGTCTTGCTAAGTTGCTGAGGCTGGTCTTGAACCTGAAATCTTCTGGTCTCAGAGTCTCCTAATTACCAGGATGATGGATTTGAGCCACTACTCCTGACTTCACATAAATCTTATTACATATTATTATAATTGTTCTATTTTATCATTAGTTATTGTTAATCTTTTATTATACCTAATTTATAAGTTAAACTTCATCATAAATATGTATGTATAGAAAAAATAGTATTTATAAGGTTTGGTACTATCTGCCATTTCAGGTGCCCACTGTGGGGGGAGGGTCTTAGAATGTATTCCTAGTATGTCCAGGAGGAGGGGACTATTGTATTACTTATTCTATCCCTTAATTATATGTTATTTGAAGTATCTCCTTAGTTACCCATTTATATCTCTTCAACTAGATTATAACTTAAGGATGGTAGGGGCACTATCTTCCACTTCTATGCATTTCCTCCTGCTGTAAAATGAAAAAGCGATTCATTTTTGATCAGATGAATAAAATCAGCCAATTAGAAGGCTAGTAATGGACAGAATGGGTTACGCCAGTTATCTGTCTCTGTTGGGTGCTGTATTTGAGTTAATCCTAATCCTCAGAGGAACATGAAAGGTGGGTAGTTAGGTGGTTATTGACGGTGGTTATTGATGGAGAGGCAGTAGGTATAGTTTAATAACCTGGGATGAATCTGCATACTAACAAGCTCCCTTACCATTTGACCTTTTCTCCAATTAGGTATAGGAAGGTGGTTTCCAATAACTGCACCGATGGCGTGCGAGAACAGTACACTGCCAAACCCCAGAAGTGTCCGGGGAAGGCCCCTCGTGGGCTGCGGATCGTCACTGCAGATGGAAAGCTGACTGCAGAGCAAGGGCACAATGTCACTCTCATGGTGCAGCTGGAAGAGGTAGGGCTGACTCCTGCGTCCCTTCTACTTTCCAGAGCCAGTGGTTTTTCCTAGCAGATCATGGTTTTACTCACATCTATTTTTTTGCTTTCTCATTTTGGATGCAATTATTGTTGTTATTTTGTTCTGTTAGTTCCATGTAGTATTTCACTTTCTGTGACGCATTTCTTCAATTACTTTCATTTTGCTGAAAGTTGTTTCACACTCCTACTTAATCTCTTACTTCTCAGGGGTTCTCTTTGGATTAAACTTTGCTGTACCTACTGGCACTTGTAGCCAAATATTCCCTCCGCCCACATTAATGGTATACTCACAGTAATTTACACACACACACACACACACACACACACACACACACACACACACACAGCCAACTGAAAAGATGCAATGCTTTTGTGCTCTCTCAGCTGATGTCTTGAATTTTATTTTCCAAAGGTAACAGGCTGGTCAAACAGACAGCACTCAGGCCAATATAAATATAGCCGACTATAATATCTTTGACAGTTGAGAGCTTGTATTTTGTAGCACCCCAGGGATATCGTTATGAGCATCAATTATTGTTTGCCAAAATATGGTTGTTCAAAATTTCTGCCTCTTTAAATGGTAGGAAAGATGAAATTTATCCTAAATGAAGAAAGCTAAGCACTTTTATTGGTACCTAAAATGTGGCCAACACTATACTAAGCCCTGCAAATACATTTAAAAGCTAATAATGACACCAGAGTTAAAATATATTATGAGCCAGTGGTAGCGGCACACACCTATAACCCCAGGATTTGAGAGGCTGAGACAGGAGGGTCACAGGTTCAAAGTCAACATCAGAAACTTTAGTAAGATTTTTTTTTCAAAATTAAAATATTAAAGAAAAATGGCTGGGGTGTAACTCAGGAGAATACCCTTAGATTCAATCCCCATTACCAAAAATAAATAAAAATTAAAAATATATTACAATGACTTTCATTTTCCTTTTTCTATAGTCATTGGCTCTTGGTCTTTAACATGCATAAGAATCAACAGGAGAGCATGTTAAAGCACATGTTCTTGGCCACGTCACCCAGAGTTTTCATTCTGCAGGTTGGGGTGGAGCATGAGAATAAATATTCATTTCTTACATGTTCTAAGCTTATGCATTGTGCTTTGAAAAAACAAACAAACAAACAAACAGAAATCAAAACAAGGTCAGTGCTAGGGAGAGAGAGAAGCCAGAGACTGTGGAGTGTGACCTGAAGGGAAAAGACGATGCAAGTAGTTTTGCTTTGTCATATCTGATTTTTAAAAAATTGTAGCGTTTTTATTCCTATAGGACAAATAACAGTGAATAAAGAGTTGGAACTGGCTTAGGTGATGCTTTTGCTCCTGATCTAAGGACCATTTAAGGACCACTGCTTTAGCCGAATTCTCTTTTCCTAACACTGCAAGACGAGTGCCTTTTCACCATAACAATATTCTAAATACAAAGATTCCCCCTAAATTCATTAGTTGGTATTTAAAAGATTCAAGTTAATAGAGGTCAATTGGAGTTGTTAATATTTTACAAAAATAAATTCTGTGGAGACTTTTGCCTGAGGCTATGACAGATTAGCTTGGAGCAAACTCTGTGTGTGTGTGTGTGTGTGTGTGTGTGTGTGTGTGTGTGTGTGTGTGTGTAGAAAGAGAGAGAAAAGGAGAGGGTGGAGGAAGGGTGGCCATCATGAAGACTGGGAAGAGCTGGTTATGGTGGTACATACTTGTAATCCCAGTACTTGGGAGGCTAAGCAGGAGGATCCTGGTTCTTGGCCAGCCTCAGCTACTTACTGAGTCTCTGGAACTTAGTGAGACCCTGTTTCAAAATAAAGAATAAAAAATAAGCCAGGCGTGGTGGCACACACTTGTAATTCTAGCATTTGGGAGGCTGAGACCAGAGGATTCCTGTTTGATGCTAGTCTCAGCTACCTAGTGAGGCACTCAGCAACTTAGTGAGACCCTGTTTCAAAATAAAGAATAAAAAATAGCACTGGAGGTATAGCTCGGAGGTAGAATGCCTTTGATTTCAATCCTCAGTACCGAAAAAAGAAGCTATAATTCTCTTCTTTATTTTATTTTTATTTATTTTTTCATTCCCTCGCCCTCCCTCCTTCTCAAGTTCAGTTTAGTGGTTGACTGATATGTTCATTAAAGTACATCATGTGCATTAGGGTGTCCCCCCCGCCATCACCTTCTGTTAAGTCAAATTCTTTGTTCACCTAAGGTTTCTCCTTCTTCCTCTGGAGTTCCTCTTATCTCCCTTTTTCTCCCTAGCCCACATATTAGGGAGAGCATATGATTTTTTACTATTTGTGACTGACTAATCTCACTTAGCATAATGTTTTCCAGTTCCAACCATTTCCCTGCAAATAACATGAATTTGTTCTTCTTTATGGCTGAGTAAAACTCCATTGTGTACATATCCCATAGTTTTGTAATCCATTCATCTGTTGGATGGACATCTTAGCTGGTTACATAGTTTGGCAATTGTAAATTCTGCAGCTATAAACATAGATACACATGCGTTGGTCTGATGCTTTGGTTTCCATTCTTTTGGGTAGATACCCAGAAGTGGTATTGCTGGATCATATGGTAGGTTCATTCCCATTCATCTGAGGATCCTCCATATTGTTTTCCAAAGTGGTTGCACTAATTTGCAATCCCACCAGCAATGTATTAGGGTTCCCACTTCTCCACCACACCCTTGCCAGCATTTGTTGTTGTTTGTGTTCTTGATGATTGCCATTCTGATGGGGGTTAGGTGAAATCTCAAGGTAGTTTTGATTTGTATCTCTCTGATTGCTAATGATGTAGAACATTTCCTCATACATTTATTGGCCATTTATATTTCTTCTTTTATGAAGTGTTTTTTTTTTAATTTAGATCCTTTGCCCATTTTTTGATTAGGTTATTTGTTTTCTTAGCTGTGAGTTTCTTGAGTTCTCTGTATATCCTAGATATTAGTCCTCTATCAAAAGAGTACCTGGCAAAAATTTTCTCCCACTCTGTGGGCTCTCTGGTGAGGTTCTTGATAGTTTCCTTTGCTGCACAGAAGCTCTTCAGTTTAAAGCAATCCCATGTATTGATCTTCCTTTGAGTTGCTTGTGCTTTTGGGGTCTTGTTGAGGAAGTTTTTACCTGTGCCTATGTGTTGAAGTGTTGAGCCTATGCCCTCTTCAAGTAGCTGCAAGGTCTCTGGTGGCCTGACTTCCAGGTCTTTGATCCACCTTGAGTTGACTCTTGTGCAGGGTGAGAAAGTTGGGTTTATTTCCATTTTCCTGCATATGGTTAGCCAGTTTTTCCAACACCATTTGTTAAAGAGGCTATTTTTTTTTCCAGTGTATATTTTTGGCTCCTTTGTCAAAAATCAATTGACTGTAAGTACGTGGGTCTGTTTCTGAATCTTCTATTCTGCTCCATTGGTCTATGTGTCTGTTTTTGTGCCAATACCATGTTGTTTTTATTACTGTGGCTTTGTAGTAGAGTTTGAAATCAGATATTGTGATACCTCCTGCATGGTTCTTGTTGCTAAGAACTACTTTGTCTATTCTGGGCTTTTTGTTGTTCCAAATTGATTTAAGGACTGATTTTTCTATGTCTGTGAGGAGTGACCTTGGTAATTCCATGGGTATTGCATTGAATCTGTAGATCACTTTTGGGAGATGGCCATTTTGATATTTATTCTGCCTATCCAAGATCATGGAAGATTTTTCCATCTTCTAAGATCTTCATCGATTTCTTTTTTCAGCTTCTTACAGTTTTCCTTATAGAGGTGTTTTACCTCTTTGGTTAGGTTTATCCCTAAGTATTTTATTTTTCAGGGTGCTATTATGAGTGGAATTGTTTTCTGGATTTCTTTTTCAGTAGATTTATGATTGATATACAGGAAAGCTTCTAATTTTTTAAGGTTGATTTTATATTCAGACACTTTGATGAATTTGTTGATCAGTTCTATAAGTTTTTTGGTTGACTTTGTTGGGTCTTTATAGTATCATGTCATCTGCAACAAGGGATAGTTTTAGTTCTTCTTTCCCTACTTTTACCCCTTTGATTTACTTTAGGTCTTTGGGGATGGAGAGAAAAATACAGAAAACCTTTCTTGGACTCTTAAGGAAGGAATCATTTCCTAAACCAATTCTCTACCCTGATTCCCTGCATATTAAATGTGAAAGTCCCTTTCCAGATACATAAGCAACCTGATTATGATACTCTAAAGAGTATCTCCTATGAAGTAGTAGCTGTCTATTATGGGGCAGAATTTAGATTGTTGTTTCATTTCTAAGAACACAACAGAGCAAGCTCTGAAAAAGACCTCTCCCTCCCTGTCAGCTCTGAGCTTTGTACAAATAATGGAGAATGCATTTCAGGGAGGAAGCCAGATTCTGCTGTTACACCTTGCCTTCCTTGTAACAAAGATCATCCAGTATCTCACACTGAGCTGAATGATGTGGGAACAGATTGAGGAATGTGGTTCCAAGATGTGTGAATTCTTGCCTTCAGGATGGGAGAGGGGAAAAAATATCAAGTCAGTTCATTCCACCTGAGTGAGCGAAGCTACAATAGCAGGGATGGAGTCTGCTGCCTTCTGCTGTCAGACATGGCCCCTAGATGCTCTTATTTCCTGGTGCAGAGCATGAAGCCAAGACTGCCAACTGTCCATGAATCAATCGGTGAGTCCTGGGGACCTCACATTTGAATGCAAGATTTTATGCAAATGAGTCATAGACTCTTTGCAGAAACAAACTCAGTTTCTCCATTACTCTCTTATACACGTGGGCGTGGGTGATGCATCTGATGAGCAGAGAAGACAAAAAAGTGTCTTGAGCAGCAGGGGGTGGGGGGCAATGACATTTGTTACAATAAAACACCAGTTTGAATATCCAACATTTATTGAGCATTAACTATTCCAGTTTGAGTGCTTCACATATATTATCTCATTTAGATCTCACAGAAACCCTATGTGAGTGGATTCTAGCATCACTGTCATTTATAAATGATACAGCCGAGGCATGAAAAGGCAAAGGAACTTACTGAGATCACACAGTGGCTCAGCAGCAGAGACAGAAGTCAAGTTCTAGAGTTGTAGAATCTTGCCTTTCCATTGCTTCTTTGCGACGGGAAGAAGCATTTTCTGGGGAAAAATCTCATGCACTTTGCAAGCTTCTGTAAAAACTCTTGCTGGGGGTAGATAGTAACAAAAATAAAGGAGTAGAAAGAAAACCCAGTCATTTATGCCTGAGTCAGTTTGTACAACTGTTCCTATGTTCTTAGACACTGATTAGCTAATTTACCAAACTTTTCCTTCTGACTTCTCTGAGGGTATTCATGGTTTTCTGATCAGTTTGTTGAAAAACATTTCAGCAAAGAGTGATGCTAAATCTTCTCTTGGGTTTCCTCCTCTTTTCAAAACCATGACTTTATTGAATGCCAACTGTGTACCTGATACTGCTTATTCTAAAGAATATCGTGAAACAGAATAAGAACACAGTATCCAAGAAGTTTAGAATCTATTTATAGTTAACCAAATTTCTCCAGAGACTTGGGTATAAGTTACACTATAGATTTAAAAATTAAATCCCAGACCCAAACCAAAAAAGTTCCCACTATGTGCCCCCACTGGAAATACATGAGACTTCTATATCTTCCTCAAAATATCTAATAGCTTACTCCTCACTCGAATTTGATGAACCTAATTTATTTTTAAAATTATATCTTACTCTTGCCACATTTTATAACAATAAAGATATTTACGTCATGCCTCTGATACATGTAGAACAGCAAGTCCTCCAGGTGGTAAAGGCTCCCAGAGGTCCTTATTTTGAGATAGGGACACACTACATTGTCCAGGCTGGCCTGGAACTTGCGATCTTTCTGCCTTAGCCTCTTAAGTAGCTGGTATTACAGGTATGTGCCACTGCATCCAGTGGTGTAGTTTTTGTTTGTTTTCTATTTGTGTACCAAGGCCTGTGCCTCTGTTATATGATTATGTTTCAATGTTCTCCTATAGTCTTATTGTCCTTCCATGGTGCTAGGGAGGGCTATGAACGGATGCAACCATTCATCTTTGTCCTCAGTTACTTGTATAAAAACCCACTTGTGTAGTCTCCATCTCATCTGCACATCCGCTAAAGCATGGAAAACCTAAGGAGCCAACTGCCTCCCCAGATAGACACGTGTCTACATTTTGGTCTTCAACATTTTGCTCAGTGCCAATTTTACATCATGTACTTTTCTTTCATGAGTAGACTTGTTTTATTTGTGGGAATACATGTTTTGAGTTATCCAGGACCTCTGCTATATCAAGCATTTTATAAAAATCCAACCACATGAAGCAGAAAATACTACAAAACACAGAATGAGAAATGAATTTATTAGCCAGGCGTGGTAGTGCTCATATGTAATCTCAGTACTTGGGAGACTGAGTCATGAGGATCATAGGTTCAAGGACAGCTTCAGACACTTAGTAAGATGCTGTTTCAAAATAAAAAATAAAATAGGGCTGGGGGTATAGCTCAGAGGTAGACTGCCCTTGTGTTCAATCTCCAGTACCAAAAAATGAAACATAACAATAAATAGAATAGCATTTATGTAATAACCATGTCACTTCGGGTTGCAACCTCAGAATACCTACTCAACTTGCCTAGCATATAGATAGAAAAAATTTCAATAAATGTATGTGGGTTTGGATAAGCTTCCCCAAGAAGGATAGAGATAAAGTTCAAACTTAAAAGAAAAGACTCTCAAAATTTGAATATCATCCAAAACATGGTAAAGTCTCCATCTGAAATCAAAATCTCTTCCTTTATCCTCTACTATTACATGTCCTAACTATAACATAAAAATATAAATGAAGCTAGGTGAGCATACCTATAATCCCAGCTGAGTCAGGAGGCTCACAATTTCAAGACCAGCCTGGGCAATTTAGCGTGACCCTGTCTCAAAATAAGAATAAAAAGAAAAGGGCTGGGGTTGTAGCTCTCTAGAAGAGCACTTGCTTAGCATTGCTAGGCCCTGGGTTCAACCTCCAGTTTAAGGGGGAAAATATCAATGAAGACATTTTTTTCTTGTGGTACTAGGGATTGAACCCAGGGGCATTCTACCTCTGAGCTACACCCCTACCCCTATTTTATTTTATTTATTTTTTTTTTTAATTTTGAGAGTCTCACTAAGTTGCAGATGGCCTTGCTAAATTGCTGAGGCTATCCTTGAACCTGTGATCCTCCTAAGTACTGAGATTATAAGTGTGTTCCACCACACCTGGCCCAATGAAGACATTTCTAAAGCCAGAACAGACAAGAAAACTTCTCATTGACAAAAGAAATTCAAAGGCAAGGTGCACTGATGCTAACTTGTAATTTCATGTACAATAGTATATATCCAAGACAGAATACTTCAGATTTGGCAAGTGTAAGAAATTAAATCCCTTCCTGCAAATATCTTATGGCATCATCCTCAAAATCTAGATGACAAAAATAACTCCATAGCACAATTCATCCTAAATCTCACAGCATGGCTCACCTGAAGTGTTAATCATAGAGCTACATAACTATGTTCAACTGGTGAAAAACTCCATTATCAGCAACCCATCCCTGATGCTTTTAGAGTTCTCTCCGCACATACCTAAAGCTGAACCTTCATTAGCAGCAACAAGTCAAAGGGAAAGGCTTGCTTTCATCTCAGACCCATTGGGACAAACTGAGAAGAATATATATATCCACACATGCACACAAGCACAACACAGCAATGCAATTATGCGTCACTATTTCCTTAAGAACAAAAAAGAATTCACTCAGGACCCAGTGGAGAGAAGACAGGGAGAATTCATGAAGTTGGATCTAAGAAGCCAAACATTTTCCAACTGTGCCTGAATTTTAGGAAGTCATTCAGAGGTGTTTTGCACTGAAACCCAAGATGCAATGAAAAGTGACGTCTCTGTGTTTGGAGACTCACTCAAGATGGATGACCTCAGGACCACTAATGAACACCTAATGAACCTACAGACTTTGAACACGATAACTCAGCTTCCCAGAGAAATCCAATGCAAAAACCTGCAGGCTCAGGATGGATGGTGAAGGACCTCATCAGTCTTAGGAACTCAAGGAAACCGATTTGGGATGCATTCATTTGAGAGAAATACTATCCAGAAGTAGTGTCTGAATGCTGCAGATGATAATTAAGTCTGCTCTAAATAGCTGTAAGAATAAAGAGATGCAATTCTTTGCATACTTTAAGACTTTAAAATTAAATCCGAGGCAAGGGACTGAAATTAAAACTTTGATCTGTAGCTCGTTGTTTTAATACTTCAATTTACATACAAAGACTGAAACATAATAAGGAAAATTCATGGTTATAACCTTTGTGAGGTTTAACTGTGAAATACAAGGGCTGTGTCCTCATTAGATGGATTCATATGATCTGTAATTTCATATACATCAAAAGACTTATGTGGGCATAAAAGTACCCATGATGTAATAACTGCTCATCAATATTGTAGGATGCTGCTAGCCAGTCATCGGATAGGAGAGAAGGTGGCTCTTGATAAAACTTTCTAGGAGATGTTCCTTCACTTGAATTTATGACAGAATTTGACCTACTTTTTTGTTTTATTTATTTAGAGGGAGTCCTACTTGGAGCCTTTAGAAGTAGCACAAAGAATTGACAGGCAGTATTACATTGGGACAGGCATCAGGTTTGAAGCCAGCTCCATTCCAACATGAAGCTGTGGCTATTTTCCCCTTCTTACACAAAGGAGCAGGAGCTGATTTCAATGAGCCATGAGATTTGAGACTTTCCCATGTATTACTCCTCGCTCCATTCAGCTTTATTCTCTTTGACTTTAACAAGGTAATTGAGCCACTTCATTTCTTCTCCCTCATTGCTTGGGGTTAAAAAGGAAGGAAATGGGGCAAGCAATACAGGTTGTCTTTATCCAGATGCCTGGTGTCAAGTTGCCTTGGTTAGCAACTCTTTCTCAGGCTCATTTCTCTCTCCTCTCAAAAGTGGTCCACAAAAGTTGGGGGTATTGTTGTTCTTTAGGGTCTCAGGGGAAAGATATTTGCTAAGAACTTCAGCCTGCCTTGATAAGTGAAGAGAGATGTGTGACTCAATGCTGAAGAGTTCCAGCTCAGTGAATATCCCAGGGGCTGGAGTCCTGAAACACTTTTCCATTTGGAATTTCAGTCTCCTAGCCTGCTAGTTTGAGGGCCTGTCAGTCTAGCCTTCCACTTCAGCTCATGGTTGGCATTCAGCCTGGAATCAGGTCTTCACAACACACAATCCTTCCTCCAGCTTCTGGCTTTGCAGTTTTCCATTCATTATTCCATGCTCTGCCTCAGCCGCTCAGCCCTTAAGTAATCCACCACTGATGCAATGGGAAATCTTCACCCAGGGACACCAGCACCTGAACGAGTCCTAGAGCTTCACCTATGAGTTGAGATTACTCCAGCAGTCCAAAGATATGTTGTGATATGTATGTGGAGATGTTAAGTGGTACCAATGAGAAGAATAATAGAATTATAAAAGTCTCAGCTATCTGAACTAGAAGGGACAATGGGGATCATTGGATCTGCCCAACTTTAATTCACAGGTGAAGCAATTGAAACCCAGATATTTCAGAGGACATGTAACTAGGTCTCCTAACTCTCAGGTGATTACTTAACTTTTATAGATAACCCCCTACATGTAGCACCCCTGTAGATCTCTGTAAACTTGCTTTTGATTTCACAGTTGCCTAATGATTTTGAAGCAACCTCCAAGGCAAAAAAAATTTGTATATCCATTTTACAGAAGGATATATAATCCATCTTAAATGACTTGGTTAAGTCCATCAAGGATGGTAGGTATATAAACTTGAAAGCCATTTTAAAATGTTGACAGCAAAATTCCACAACAGTAAAATGAGTCCAGTGCTGTTGCAGTGTTGTGATTGTGTGTGCATGTCCATGGACATTTTCATTGATTAAAATGATATTCACCAATCCGTTAATGGTGCATTTTCTGTATGGTAAAATTATGTTCAGTTTTACTTTTCTCTTTCATTGTTTTATGTATTTCATATTTCTCCAAAGAGTATACCATGCCTTCTCTCTCTTTTTTTCTTCTTTCTTTTAATAAAGCCAACATATTTTTATTATATATTTTGCTACTAGGAAAAAGTGGTTGTACCAGTGTATTCCTAAAGGAATCACCCTATAATTCATTTTTTAAAATGTAATTTTGGTCTATGTATAGCTGAAAGTTTTTCTTTATAAGTGATCTTTTAAAAGTCCTTCAAAAACATAAGATTTATGTCATTCAGTAACCCCACAGTCTTCCTGACAAAGCCTGCTGAGGTAATTCCTTAAGCCATATGCAGTGATAATTAATTATATAGAGAAAGTCCTCAATCAACTAAACATGCCTAGGTAGAATGAAGAGGCCCCAGCTCTCAGTTCTCTATCTACTTATACAAGCAATGTCTTTCCCCTTCCTTGTGTGTTCTGGTCCATTCTAAGATAAACTAAGTACAGAACACATAAGAGGAAATTTTTTGTTTAGTCAATCAGATGGTGCTACGGCCCATTTACAAGTGAAGAATTAAACCATTTTGTGAGCTTCCTATTGGCAATTCTCAATCTGGATATTAGATCTAGAAGTATTTGGAAGTAAGTTAGGCATATCCCAAGGATCTCAGTCTTTGGAAAAGGGCCTAAAAGCCCAGCCATTTGCATTTCCTCTTATAAAAGTGAAGTATCTTATATTTTAGTGGTTTGGGCACTCCACTATCTGGTCTCTGGCACCTGGCCTTGACAGACCTGACTTCTCTGGTGAAGTCATAAAAGCCCGTGCATGCATTACACTCACCCTCTTCATTGCAGTGGCTCTTCCTCCTCTAGGTCAGGACATCCAAGTTCACTCTTATTTTTGCTTTCAGAGAGGCCCATGGGGCCTATGTACTTAAGGAGACACCTGTGTTCTAAAAAACCATCTCTGAACAGGAAAGGGGAAGAGGCTGAATATATTCGGTGATTATACAGGTATCTATCTGGACATCTTAGAGTTGTCCATAGCTCAATTTTGAAACTGAAGAGAAGCCCATAGGGCACGTTTCAAACCAGACTCTCTCACAGCCATCTAGCAAGGCAAGCTTAACTTTCAGCAGTGGCAGTGCCTCATGAAAGGAATACCAGAGAGGACCAAGAACTTGCTTGAACTTGCTTGAAGACAGGAGATATGACTGCATTTCATAATAGATGGGCTCCGTTAGAAGGCCTCAGTTTGCCATTATAAAAGTCACCAAGAAAGGTCCAACACAGAACAGTTGTTTCCTGATTACCATATCTCATTTTTGTCAAACACTCACACCATCAGGCCTCACAAATATACTTTGCAGCTTCCATGGTATTATATAGGGCCTGGCATATTACATAGGAATGTAAGGATCCTCTTACATCACTATTTTCTGAAGAATGAGGTCCATGTTGACATGCTTCTCAAGGTTTTGGTTAGCATCTTTAGCTGTTTCATGCAGTCTAATAGAGTAAGAGAGACTGAGTAATTTATAAAGAACAGATATTTATTTCTTACAGTTCTGAAAACTGGGAAGTTTAAGGTCGGGGGTTCATACCTGGTGAGGGTCTTCTTGGGCATCCTTCCATGGCAGAAGGTAGACAGGCAAGAGAACATGTATACACAAAAGTGAGTAGGGAGTCAGAGTCATCTTTAAATCACAAACATTTGTGCAGTAACGAATCCAGACCCATGATAATGGCACTAATCCATTAACAAGGCCAAGGATCTACCTCTCAATTCTGTTACACTGGGGATGAAGTTTCTAGCACATGGACTTTGGATAGGTCACCAAACCATAGCAGTTTGTAAAGCTTAAAAAACATTCCCTGGTTTCTCATATAAGTTAAAGATTTCTTCAGTACCCATCTGGAAATGAGCACAATAATGCAGTCTGGATGTCATCTGTGAACCAGTAGTAGGAATGCTGGGCTTGGCATTAAGAAGAGCTTGGTCAAACTTGTCTTGTGATTCTAGGAAAATACAAACATGTTTGAGTCTTTTAGGGTTGACAGTGAAGTCAGTTAAGATACAAAAAGCAGTTTCTGTAATTTTCTGCACAGTAAAGCTTCAAGATATCTTCTCTCTCTCTTCTTCTTTAGTGACCCCCAAAGTGTGTTCTAGAGCAATCTGATTTGCCCTCTCACTTTATGTGCAAGTCACATGGCAGAGTTCACTCGCATTGAGAGCACAGTGTGAACAACTCCTCTCCCCAGGCCTCACTCTCCTCGTTGAGGAGAGGTCTTCTTTGCAAGCCAGGGCACACTGTACCACACACTGTACTGTTTTCTCTTTCTCCACTCACCAAGACCTTGCTAACCTGTGTCTACAATGCTGGGTGACTCACCCTGCCTAAATACTCTTAGCCATAATAAGAAAGGGTTAAACTATCTTTTTTTTATGCCATTTAATGCTGCTTAATGATTTTTTGTCTCTATTTGTGGTCAAAATAATATTAAAATAACAACAGATACTCCAAACTAAAGTTGACTGTATTCCATTTCAGTCAACATAGTATCTGTATTACCTTCTGGTTATTTCCCCATATATTTATTCAATATTTAAAATATGTATAGTAATAGTAGAGATAAAGGGACATATTTTCAATGTTTCTTGTGCAAATATGGTACTCTACCCTCTTTCAAATTTGATTAAATTCTCATTCTCCCTCATTTTCTCTTTCTCTCTTCCAGTGCTACCCCTCCCTCCATGCCATTCCCAAGGTACTCAGTATGAATAGTCTGAGATATATTTGTTAGCACTGTTCTCTAATCTCATGCCAACATACACAGACTTATGGTATATATAGTGTGTCATTTTTTGTTTGTTTTTAATAAAAAAGCTATACCTGTTATTTCTCTGCAAAGCAGTTTTTGTCAGATGATCATTAAGCCCCCTTCTGAGACAAAATGTCAGTGAGCAGGACCCTGGCCCTCTGTGGAGCTCTGTGTGGGCCTGGCTCTGGTAACGGGAGCTGGTTTCTGTCTCTGATGCTCACAATGGCATCTTGGCGTCTCACTTCTGGACCGAGGCTGTCAGTATTGAGTTACTGAGCATTTATTCTCCTATTCTTCTCTAAGTTCATGCTACAAGAGCTGATAGGTTCACGTACCTTTCTCTGCCCAGGTGAATCTCATCTTCATTGTGGCCATTTGATACATTTGTTTTTCTATTACAGAAGTCAGCGGTGCCCTGGGAGATCCCCAAATGGATTGATTTCCTGTGGCTTTTGTGCCTTTCTCAGACACTTCTTTTGAGCTAGTCTTTTCAGTTCTGCATCTATATTAGGGCATGCGACAAAAGGCCAATAGATGTGAATTTTAGGTGATAATCCAGATGTTTGTGGCCAGAGTTCAGTTACAGAAATAATGCCTTTGATTTATTAGATTGAAGAAACTCTCAATTATGCACAAGACCTCCTGACTACTAATAATGAATACCAGTTGTTTCTCATATTCTCTATCCTCTCTGTGGCTTAAACACAATACTGCTTCACCAGATGGAAGACACATGATGGAGTATGGAGTTCATGCCAAGCCCATCTTTAGTTAGACGTATCTAGGTAAAAATGTTGACAGAAGGGAAAAATAATTCCAAGCCAACAATACAGTCGAACAAAAGAAGAAAGTGATACCTTATCTTTGACACTGCATTTCCCTCACTGTGAAAGGTATTATACACAACTTTCAACTGAACAAACTCAGGTGAGCCAATTAAACCACAAATGATCTGAAACCATTTTGGGGGTCTCTAACTACCTATGTGACTTGAGCCATCTTATATAGCCACTCTGCACCTCACCCTTCCTAGTATATCAAATAGAAATCACATGTGCTCTTTCTAGCTCCCAGGTGTCTTAACAGCTAAATAAGATAATTTGTAAGAAAAAATTTTTATGAACAAATACATTAGCTATGTATAACATTCAAGCTGGGCATGGTGGCACAACCTGTAAACCCAGTACTTGGGAGACTAAGATAGAAGAATCAGCCTCAGCAACTTAGCAAGACAATTCCAAAAATATATACATACATACATACATACATACATACAATAAATACATAAAATACAAAAAAGACTGGAGGTATAACTCAGAGATAAAATGTCCCTGGGTTCAATCCCTAGTACAAAAAAAAAATAAAAGAAAATAAAGCTCATTCTATTGGTCAAGCAAGTCATTAAGAACAGGTTATTTTCCAAGGATAAGATAAGTAGACTCTCTTGATAGGGGAGTACACAAATGACTAGGGCAATATAATATACCATGTGCTAATACAAAATGAGTTGTCACTATACCCATTCTTACTTTGTCATTTTCCATGTCAGAGAAAGTAGTGTCCCTTTATTTGGTCAGGGTTGTTCTCTCAACAGCTTGTTCTTGGTTTTGCCTACCTTTTCAAGGACCTCATTTTAGCAAATTCTCTCCTCTTGTATATTAATTCTTATCCTTCTATTGGCTGCTTCCTTATTAATATCTTCAGGTCTCCCTTTAAGAATCATAAATTTATTTTTGACTCTATATTCTACTCCAGATAACTACCATATATTTTTCTTTTAACATATAAATACAACTTTTGAAAAAAAAATTGGTATATCTTCATTGGTTTCCTCTTTTTGACTTCCCATTCATTGATAAAAAAAATTTAAAAAATAAAGAAATGCATAATGATCAAATTTCTTTGAACAAGAAACAGCCCACAGGGTCTTATGCACAGGGCCCTAGTATCAGCCAGCAGGGTGTTCCTAGAGATGGTAGCTCGTCTTGGCAGCATGTATCAGGGAATTTCTGTTAGTGATTATGCTCCAGTCCATGAACAATGTGATTAGTTCTTCCATTCCCACCCTGAGCACTTAGCATCCTAAAGCATCCTGGTGAAACTTTATCACCACATTAAAATTGCAAAAGAACAGCAGCAGCTTGTACTATACTGTATTCATCTTTGGATGGATCTAATCATAAGAAAAACTTACTTTCAGCAGGCTGAACTAGAGGGCCTAAACCTCTGGTGCAGCCCCACATCAGCTGTGGGCCTTCTAGGACTGCAACAGGGCTAAACATCCCAGGGTCCCCCAAACAGGTGGGTCTTGTGTGGTCATTGGGCATAAGCATTTTAAAAGAATTCTATGAGAGATGCTGATGATGTCAGCAGCTCAGAATCACTGATTTCAAAACAAACTATTAGAGTTACTTTCACAGATTAATTAATTTTCACATGATTTTGTTTCAGTTAATTTTCATATGACTTTCTGAGGCAGCTCTTTTTATTTATTTTTTAAATCTATCATCATCTGCCCTGAATTTCCCCCTCATGAGTTTCCTGCCTGCACCTGTTTTAATTCATCCTCCTATGGTAGCCAGAGTGATCATTCTGAATTAACTGTTTCATCATGCCATCTGCCCCCAAACTCCTTGTTAGCACACTTTGATGGCTGCTCATTGCTCTTAGAAGAAAGACCAAAATCGGGACCTTGGCCCACAAGTCCTCAAAGGTCTTTTCAACTCCTCTCTAGCCTCCTCTTACAATACACTCTTGTTACCTCATTTTTTTCTCTTCAGTCTCCTTTGACTTCTTCAACTGTACCATCTCCCTTCTACCACAGGGCCCTGGCATGTCTATTCCTGTCTCTTCCTATTGTCTGGACTCCCTCACCTCCACCTCACTCACTTAACCCCTTCATTCGGTTAATTTATTTTATTCCTTCAGGTCTTCTTGGCATAGATACCACTTTCTCTGGGAAGCCTTCCCAATCAGGTCAGCTTCCCAACTCTCTCTATTGCACAAGCTTGCACCAGGTGCCACTCCTTCGTGTCACCTCCTGTAAGCTCCTGAGAGCTCAGACTACATTGTAGGATAGAAATATATAAGCTGGGCATGGTGGCACATGACTGTAATCCCAGTACTTAGGAGGCTGAGACAGGAGGATTGTAGGATCAAAGTCAGCCTCAGCAACTTAATGAGGCTCTCAGCAACTTAGTGAGACCCTGTTTCCAAATAAAAGAGGGCTGGGGGTAGAGCCCAGAGGTAGAAGGCCCCCGGATTCCACCCCTAGTACTACAAAATTAAACAAATAAATAAATATAAATAAATAAATGAATAAATGTGTGTGTGTCTCTGCATATATATAGTGTACACATATATAACATACACAGTATGTGTATATGTGTTTACATATATAGTGCATACACACACACACACACATATATATTTATATATAAATATATATATATATAATATATATATATATATATATATAAATATATATGTGTGTGTGTGTATGAAAGTGTGTGTTTGTCTCTTAATAGCCTGTCTCTGCGATGGGAGCCTTACCGATGCACTCGTTTATACACTAACTCCCTCCTTCCACCTATTGTATGCATAGAGAACATTACTATGAGTAGAGATTTAAGGCTTCTGCCAGCCAGAAGACCAGCATGACGTCCAGACAGAACTTGGAGGGGCTTTATGTAAGTAATAAGAGACAAGAGGTCTAAACCCAGACCAACACAAGGAAAATAATACCAGACTGAAAGAGCAAGGCAAGGTTGTCTCAAGCACTGGCAGTAAAATGTTCCTCTCCTCGGTCTTGAGGGAGGCTGCCATCTCTCCATGGAGGCTGAGCAGAACAGGCTGAGGTATGAATCTCCCTCCATCATCTTGCATGTGAAGACCCCTGCCTAATGCTTGCTTTGTCCGCACAAAGTACCTCAAGCCTTCTCTCTCCCTTCCCAGCCCCTCAGTTTCCAGTAGAATCTCTGCTGCTTCTCTTATGCCTTGGATAACCCTGACTACCTTTTTGATTTCCTTGAGACCCTTGTATCAAAAAGCAAAGCAGACTCCTCCGCAGACCTATACCCTAAGTTAGCTTTCCCACCCTCCGTTAAGAAACCAGAAAACCTAGAAGTGGAAACTCACCAGAGACAGGAGGAGAGTTGACCTGTCTACTTGGGTTGTCCAAGTGAAGGACAAGTTAGCTAGAAAGATTGACATTTGTATTTGTTAGTGAAGGGAATTCAAGCAATTGCACAGTGTATGAGCTTGTGGGTATTTCTTTCGTAGTTTGGAATGGAGTTCCCTTTCCCACTCCAGCTCAGGGTTTTTGCCACATGTGACAGGAAACTGCTCCTTTTTGCTGAGCCCCAGCTATGCTGGCCCATGCACATAGATCAGAGTGGGGCACGCAGATTCATAGGATTTGAACTGCTTTTCCTTTCCCTGTGAATTAATCTTTTAAATGTCAGCCATTTTAAACTTGGCCTTTTCAAAAAATATGATACCATATAAACCTGACTTAATCGAAAATACATTCTAGCTCAAAATGGTTTTTTTTCCTACTTGAAAATGGGAAAGACTATAAAAAAAATAAAAAATAAAAAAAAACCTCATTATGAGATGGACTGACTGTGTGAGAGAAGCTGTTTTTGCCAATTGGGTCTTGAGACTGTATCATTTCAAAGGCCATTTTTATTTTGCAGATCTGGGATTTTGAAATGCAGACTTTATTTTCTCCTGCTTACTCATGGGAAATTTAGAATCATATTGTTTGAATCAAGCCTTAAAGAATATTGTAGATCTTTTACAGTTGTACTGTTTTCATAGTCACTTATTATTATTGTTGTTGTTATTATTGCTGGTAGTAGTAGTAGTAGTAGTAGTAGTAGTAGTAGTAGTAGCAGCAGTAGTACTAGGGATTAAAACCAGGGGCATTCTACCTCTAAGCTACATGCCCAGCCCTTTTCTTTCTTTTTTTTTTTTGCGGTACTGGGGGTTGAACTCAGGGGCGCTCTACCTTCGAGCTACACCCCCAGCCCTATTTTTTACTCTTTATTTCGAAACCGGGTCTCACTAAGTTGCGGAGTGCCTCACTAGGTAGCTGAGGCTGGCCGCGAACCCGGATCCTCCGGTCTCAGCCTCCCGAATGCTGTGCCCAGCCCTTTTCATATTTATTTTGAAACAGGATCTTCCTAAGTTTCAGAGGGTCACATGAAGTTGCTGAGGCTGGCCTCAAACCTGTACTCCTCCTGTCTCAGCCATCCAAGCACTAGGATTACAGGCATGCACCACACCTGGCTCCTAGAACTTTTCTTTTTCTTTTCCTTTTCTTTCTTTCTTTCTTTTTTATTTATTTATTTTTGTGTGTGTGGATATTAGGGAATGAACTCAGGGGAATTCTACCTCCAAGCTATATCCTCAGCTCTACTTTTTATTCTTAATTTTGAAGCAGGATCTCATTAAATTGTGTAGGGCCTCACTAAGTAGTTGAGGCTGGCCACAAACCTGCAATCCTGTCTCAGCTTCCCAAGTACTGGAATGGCCACCGTGTGCCACCACGCCCAGTTTTCATAGTCACTTATTTTTTCTTTTTGCATAACATTTTACAGATAACTAATGGTATACATGTTATTTTATAACAACCTTTTGAGTTCAGATGGTAGAGTATTAATTATTAGACCCATTTCATAGATTTAGCAACTGAAACCAAAGGAGTTTGAATGACTTGCATGAAGTCATCTAGCTTGTAAATGGCACTCTTGAGTTCAAGCCCCAAGAGGCCTTCAATGCTTTTCTTAAAGAGGCATGTCCCGGAGCAGGGAATGGTGGTACACACTTGTAATACCAGTACTTGGGAGGCTGAGACAGGAGCATTCGAGTTCGTGGCCAGCTTCAGCTACTTAGTGAGACTCTTCACAACTTAATAAGACTCTGTTTCAAAATATAGAATAAAAAATAGGGGGTGGGGGTGTAGCTCAGAGGTAGAATGCCCCTGGGTTCAATACCCAGTACCACAAAAGAAATAAAATAAAAAATAAAGAGGCATGTCCCATCAATCATGAATGAACTAACAGTCTAGAGAAATGGGTTAGAGTCACAGGACAGCCTTAACTAGCTGTGTTGACCTTGAGCCAATGGTGAAGCCTTTGTACACTTCAAGTTGTTCATCTGCAAAGTGGGTGAATTTTGCCCACTGTTTTCTCCAGATTAAGATTATGTGAAGAACAAAACACAACATACTGATTTATAAAAGAATTAACCACTGTTATCTTAAGTGATAGCAGACCGAGTCCCCTGTCATATTAGGCAAGGTGTCTGCCATCCTTTCTCCAATACAGTTGGGACAATTCAGGAGTCTCAAAGACCTAGAAAGTGATTGATTATCCGGTCAGATATGCTGATTTTTTTTTTTTTTTTTGAGGGGGTACCAGAGGCTGAACCCAGGATCATTCTACCTCTAAGCTATACTCCCAGCCCTATTTTATTTTTTATTTGAAAATAGGGTCTTGCTAAGTTGCTGAGGCTGGCCTCAAACCCAGGATCCTCCTGGATCCTCCTGGATCCTCCTGTCTTAGTGTCTTACCCTCCCCCCCCCCCAAGTACTGGAATTACAGGTTTATGCCATCGTGCCAGGCTATGCTGAGTTTTTGAAGCTATGTGTCTATACCTTTTCTTCTCAGGGATGATGAAACTATTACCAAAGCCTTCTGAGGAATTGAATATCAATTGAAGTTGATAATAAAAGACTTAATTTTCAAAGCCTTGAAACTTTTGATTGTTGGTACCCTTCAGATATGGGGACTATCCATCCTACCTGCCATGGAGTGTCACAGGGATTCTGTCAAAACAGACAGATGCTCCTAGCTATAAGAGGGAGCCAGGGATGCCATCGTGCTGGAAGAGGTACCAGGATGAGCCCCAGGCACTGACTCCCTTCCTCTGACGCTGAGCTGTTTTGCAGGGTGACGTTCAGCGGACGCTAATCCAAGTGGATTTCGGTGATGGCATTGCGGTGTCTTATGTCAACCTCAGCTCCATGGAAGACGGGATCAAACATGTCTATCAGAACGTGGGCATTTTCCGAGTGACCGTGCAGGTGGACAACAGTCTGGGGTCTGACAGCGCCGTCCTGTACTTACATGTAACTTGTATGTTATTACTGTTGTTGGCTTATGACATATCTTAACTATTGTGTCCTTTTAAATTCGAATCCAGCATTTCCTATCTGGAAGAAACAGGGTAGCTGTCTTTCAGCAGAAGGGGAACAGGAAAGAGGAGCAGGAGAGCAAACTGTGGAGAGATTAAGAAGTCCATTAGGAGGGGGTTTTTGAATGTTCTTGGACTCTGGGTTGCTTCTGATCCTTAGTGCACTGGCTATGCTGCCTTCAAGGGCATCCCTGGTGCAACACCCACATCTGGAGCAGGGTCTGAGCATCCTACAGAGTTCATTGGTTGAAACATGAACTTCCCCCACCACCCACTGGTCAGAAATGGTTTTAAACAATTTACATGCACAGCTGAATCAAATTAATACAAGTAAAGGGATTTCTCCCTATCTGATTATTTCTGCCTTCCATGGTATAAATAGTCCTTTTAACTTTTCTGCTTTTTAAAAAGATGTCTTTCCTTGGCTTCTAACTGTGGACGATTTAATATTTGAAAGAAGGTGGTGTATGGGGGAAAGAGTGTAAATAATATTAAGGAAGCTACACTAGGAAAGAGTTCCAAGAAATGCTAAAGCTTTCCCCCCATAGGGGAATCTAAAGGTCTGTGTAAATAGGATAAGATAGTAACTTGTAAGTTATGTTTGGTAAACTGTGGGTCATAAATATGGTAGGTATGAAGGTTTCCTCAACAGTCCTAGGTCTAGGTCTTGTTTTGATTACAAAAAAAAAAAAAAAAATTACTTTAAAATGAAAGTGGCTCCATTACATAAGTGGCTTAGTTCAAATTTCAAGTTTCAGAAAGTACCTAATAGTATCTGTTCTGAACAAAAAGTGTCGTGATCCCGTGAAAGGACAAGACATTCAGGGATGCCCGAGGGATCATGTGCAGGTTGAGGAGTCATGAAATGTCAGTCACCCGTGATTTTTCTCTGCTGGACACTCATGACTAAGGGCTTTGAGTTAATTCACACTCCCTTCCTTGGGTCTAAACAAAGCTAGACATGATTCCCTGTTTGCCAACTCGATTTCCAACCCTTTTTTGGCTATACTTTATTAAGCTCTTACTGTGTATGGCAGCTGGGCTTTGCGCTAAATGATTTTTGTGTGTATTTTCTCAATTTTCAAAGCAATCCAATGAAATAGGAACCATTAAAAGTCTATAAAGGTCCATAGAGCTAAAGCATCTCTGAGCAGCAGACCTACCACCAAGCACAGCCAGGCTCCAGACACAGGTCCGCCTAGCTCAGGAACTCCAACTCTTAATCTCCAAATCCAGGGACAGTGTGAAGCTTCAGGTTGGAGGAACTTCCATCCTGGAAGGTGCCATGGGTGACTTCTGGTGTCAAAGTGCCAGGATACAGAGATGAGGGACAGAGTTGGCTGCTTAGGGGGAAACAGAAATCACTGGCCAGAGTCAGGCCATCTGATTATGCCCAGATTCTCCAAAAGTCATTCCAGTTTTCTGAGCCTAGATTTTTCTCTTCTGTCAAATGGACACACATCTCGTTCCCAAAGGTTCCATCAGGCAAAACAGGCAGCACCCTGTCATCTAGTAAAATTTGATTTTTCCATCACCACAAAGTAGCGTGGGCACCTGGATTTAGTGGATTCCAAGGTAGAGGAGAATTAGCAGCCATTGTTAGCCTTTCCCAACCACCTCTCTGCCCCGCTTCCCCTGGGGCACTCCCAGAAAACCCATGGCTTGCCTTACATACACATTCACTCCTCTTTGCAGTGCAGAAAAGCGATTTGATTCCAAATCAGAGGTTTTTCAATATGGGTTTGCAAAGGTCATCAGAAACAAATGGAGCCGATGTTCCCGCTTTAATGTTTCCAGGAGTAGGCCAGCAGCTTTCACAGGGAGCCCTGGTAATCTGTTGAAAGCTGACAGTTGGAAATTCCTTGGGGATAGTATTCACTGTGTTCTGCTACTTTGCAAACTAATGAGACACGTGATGCAGCCAGCATTGCCTTCAGCTGGATGGGGCTGAGACTGTAGCAGACATGCAGATTTCTGCTCAGAAAGCTGCCCCCTCACAGCCATCTTGCAAGAAAGAAAGAAAGAAAATCAATGAAGATTGCAAACTTGCAGATTGGGAGGTGAAAAAAGATGAGGTGAATGTTCTGCTCCTTCCTCAGCCTTACAGAGGAGCAGTTTGCAGAATTCTTTCTGGCCCCACCTGTAGCTTGTAAAAACAAACAAAAAAAAAAAACAGGGGACTTTGCAGCTCTTCATACGGTCATTATCTTGGTTTTGGAATGTGTGACATAATGAGCCACCTGCCCCAGAATTAAGTGATAACCATGCAGTATTGTAGGTCCTATTGCAGACCTACTGAATTAGGATTACTGGCAATGTGGCATCATAATTGCTTTGAACAGATTAGCGTGATTCTTATATACATTAAAGTTTAAGGAAATTTACCTGAGGATCTCCTCTATATACGTTGAATAATTTTTACTATTTCTATTTTTTTGGCACTTCAGACAAATAGTAATATGCTATATATGCAGTGTTTAATTAGGTGGTCAGAGGTCTCTAGAACATAAATGCTAGAGGGCTAGAGGCAGGCAGGTGCACACACACACACACACACACACACACACACACAGTGTTCAATCTCACAAATGGCAGCCGTTTCCTGCAGCACAGGAAGGGTACACAAGAAAAGAGGAGGGAAACCCAACTCACACAGGTAATTCCCCAATTCTCTCACCCATCTTGTCGGGAAGATTCATATGGAGTGATGCAGCGCCACCTGCTGCCCATTCAGTGCATTGCAGGCACCTGTATGATGGCACAGTATCTTATCAGCTTATTCAGCTCTCAACTTAGGCTAGGGATCTTCAAGGACTGAAGGTTCCACTCTGTGGCTCCTTTAGGACAGACTGCACCCTTTGTGCAGGACTGGGAAGCCTACTGGATAAGGTTCTGCACAACAGGAGCTAGGTTTTCACACTCATGTAAAGTAAATGAACATAAGAGACCATGGAAATCTGAAAGATAAATTTCATTCCTTTACACAGGTATAAGGTATATACATGCAAACACGAACTCAAACACACACACACACAGACATATATATGTGTATGTGTTTGTGTGTGTATATATATATATATTTTTTTTTTTTTTTCAGGGCCTACAATCCAACCTGCTATTCAGTATCATCTTTCCTTAAGAATACCTAAATTCTGTTGGGTGTGGTGGCCCACACTTGTAATCCCAGTACTTGGGAAGCTAAGAGAGTAGGATCACAGGTTCAAAGCCAGCCTCAGCAATTTAGCAAGACCCTATCTAAAAAAATAAAAATAAAAACAGGGCACCTAAGCTAATGTGCAACACATGCTCGGTACCTCTTAGACCTCCCTAGCCCACCCTTTCCTGCCCTCTCTCCACGGCAGCTGTTTTGGCACTCTGGCTAATTAGCCAACATGGCAAACATGCCTTCTCCTGGTCTTTACACTGCCTCTTCCCTCACCCAGAGCCTTCCAAATAGATCCTTGGTGCTGTCTGTCTTCCACTTTATTTGGGTTGCTGCCCAGATGTCACTTCTGCGAAGCCTTCCCTTGAACACTGTCAAAATGAGCCCCCCCCCCCTCCCTCTCTCTCTCTCTCCTCTCCCTGAAGGTGTGTGTTCAACACTTTCTCTCTTTAAAAATACCTAGGTTCCACCAAGTGCCACGTGTCCCCAGCACCTGAAATAATACCCAACACCTAACAGGACAAAAACTACTGATGAATGGATGACCACAATTCACTAGCAAGATGCCATTTTTGTCATTGACATAATGACACGTAGACATCGTCCTTACTCTAATGCTCTAACTTTAAAAAAAGGCTCATATGTAAGAGAGACAAAGCAAATGAACCCCTGTGGAGTGGAACTGGGGTGTCTAGCATAGCATATCTAGTCCTTATTTATGATTCATTTCCCACAGATCAGGGTGAACACATTTGCAAGGACCCCTGTCTACTCACGCACACCTGTTTCCCCCAAACACTTAGCCCCAAACACATTGAATTCCATCCATGTTTCTCTAGCCAGGCAGATGTGTGTTCACATTCACACACATATTTACACATAGGCAGATCTTTAAAATGCAATGAGGGCTGGGTGTGGTGGCACTTGCCTGTGTTCCCAGTACTTTGGGAGCCTGTGATAGAATAGCAGGTTCAAGACCAGCCTCTGTAACTTAGTGAGTCCCCATTTCAAAATAAAAAATAAAATAGGGCTGGGGCTGTATCTCAGGGTTCAACCTCCAGTATCCTCCCCCCAAAATACAACAAGGCATAAAAATAATTACTCATAGAATGATCTGGGGATTTGTCCACCCTCCCCCAACATGAGGTCTATGAGATCTTCATGATCTTGGTTTATCCCTAAGATATAATCTCTTGGATGGAAGATGTATCTCCCTGTGAAATCTTATATTGTTTTTGTTCCTTTAAGGGCTTCATAAACTGTCAGTTTTTTAACATTTACACATCCATAACTCAGGTTTTAGACTTGGTAGAATGATCTATAAGTAGAACATGATGAGATGAAAAGGTTTCCAGTAACATTTTCTTTTCTCCGATGCAGGGAAAGCACAGAGCCCTTCCTCGGGAATGTGGCTGTGATGTTTTAGAGACTTGAAGAGTAACTGCTTGTTCTCTGCAGGTGGGGAGGTGGAGCAGATCAGCTCTTCCCTCTCTACGGCCCCTCTTTTTTTGTGTGTCTCAGGTCCCCTGGAACATGTGCACCTGTCTCTCCCCTTTGTCACCACCAAGAACAAAGAGGTCAATGCGACTGCAGTGCTGTGGCCCAGCCAAGTGGGGACTCTCACTTACGTGTGGTGGTACGGAAACAACACCGAGGTAAGTCTGCCTCCTGCATGGTGCACAGGGTCTAGTGACAGACGCTCAGCCCAGGCTGGCAGAAGGGAAAGTATCTCATCTGGATGTCCTCTCCCTCCCTCAGCCCACTTTGCTGCCTTCCTCTATGTTCTTCTCTGGCTGGACTCTGCTCTGACCCCTGGCAGCAGGAGCTGAGCAGAGAAATTAAACTTTTTTCCCTGAAGTTCTAACAGAAGTCCTGGAATTGAGTCTTACTGGCCAGCCCTTGCTCAGAGTGCCAGAGGCAGAGGGGGAGGTGCTCAAGACAGCCAGCCTCCTTGGAACCATTTGAGCAAGAGAAGGGAGGAGGTAGTTATGAAAGGAAAAGTAAGTGAATGGGTATTGGACGAGTAAAGTCAACCAACATCTGTCACAATCCCCTACCAGTCCCCCCCCCCCAAACACACACACATAGAATGGGCTTTCACTCTAAATCAGAAGTGGTCAGCTTCAGTTTTTATGTTTTTTTCCAAATATCTATTTTGCTCAAAAGTAAGGCACCATAAGCCAGGTGTGATTACACATGTCTGTAATCCCAGTACTTGGGAGGCTGAGACAGGAGGATCGCAGGTTCTTGGCCAACCTTGGCAACTTAGTGAGACACTCTGCAACTTAGTGAGACCCTGTTTCCAAATAAAAAGGGATGGGCACCTAGCCCAGAGGTAGAACGCCCCTGGGTTCAGTCCCCAGTACCAAGAAAGAAAAAAAGCCATAAATTTAAAATCAGTAGAGATCTTAAATGTCACTTACTCTAAGTCCTTTATTTTGCAGATGAGAAAAGTGAGGGTGATACAGCGGCCTGCTCCGGTCTCTTCCAGCCTCTTCAGGTAGAGGCAAAATCGAAGGCCTCTGACCCCTGGATTAATTTTTTTTTTTCTTTCTTGCACTCCCAGCAGCCCAGTCTGATTCAGTTTTGAACTCACTCCATTCTCAGGACATAAAATAGTTTCAAATGGCAGGAAGGATGAGGCCCCAAAGCATCCCTCCCCAGAGGACACCCAGATGAGCTGCTCTGGACTGGGAAGCTCCCTCTTCCTCCAAGAGTTGCTTGCACTTGGTGGCTTCCAATACAATGCATTCCATTTTCATAAAACATTTAATAATGCTCTAGAACTGTCATGCTCAGGCCCAAGGGAAAGGAAGCACTCCCTTCTACTGCTGACAGAACCCAGCAGAACAGAGCCCTCCTTTGTTTCTTCTGAAACTACACATGCGTATCTGGCCCATTTGAGGCACAGGGTCCACAAGCAGAGGAGAAATCAATGTTATTTGCCTGAAAGCAAGTACTAGAAAGCAAAAGTATTGAACTACAGTCTTTTGTGCCTTCTATTGTTGTTGTTTTTTTTTAAATATAAAACCAAATTCTCAACTGACCCAATTGAGAGTGATTCTTATGCTGGACTTTAGTCTTCCTTCTGCCTTACAGGGAACTGAATGAATTTTGATTTAAAAACTAATTAAGAAAAAAAAATGGGAAAGAAAGGTTGGTGAGGAGAGAGTTGAGGGAGGTCAGTAAGCTAATATTTTTTTTCTTCTAGGAACCTGGCATCCAATTATGTTACAGGTATCACTCCTCCAATACTCTGTTTTGAGTCCTGAAATCACAATCCAATTAGTACCTGTTTCCATAGCAGCTACTTCCAGGAAACTGTTGATGGTACTTCTCAGAGGAACCCGGTACACAAGGCCATTCCTGTCTCGTTTTGGTGTCCAGGGGCTGCTGTGTTCCATCACAGTTGTGTATACAGAATATGCCCTGCAGATGAAAACCTGGCAACTTATGGATTTTCAGTGGCTGCTGTTAAACTTGGATTAATAAGAGCCCCCTGGTCTCATTTGATTTATATAGCTCCTTGAGGTAAAAGATCTTGATATGAGTAGGTTATGCAAAAAGAGAGACCATCAACAGGTAAGACCTATGGATTTCCCCAGCCTGGAGTCAGGTTGCTACCAGGAGACAGGAGTCAGATTTCCAAGAAATGGACAGAATGGCTTGCCAGGTTTCGGTCCCCAGCCTCCTCTTCAGCCTGGACCTCAGACGACAGGAAGGCATAGACAGTTCCACTCTTCACCAGGAAGACCCTCTGCAGTTACTGACGAGCTTGTGGAGGGCTCAGAGCTAGCTGCTGTTTCTACTGTAATTAAACAGCTTTCTCTTTCATATTTGTTCATTTTAGCCCTTGATCACCTTGGAGGGAAGCATATCATTCAGATTTACTTCAGAAGGAATGAACACCATCACTGTGCAGGTCTCAGCTGGGAATGCCATTCTGCAAGACACGAAGACCATTGCAGTGTACGGTGAGTGCCCCTCAGTGCTCGCCCATCACCGCCCTGGCGCTCAGAGGAGGATGCCTGGTATCCTGGTGCTAGCGGCCCTCCTGGCCAACCTCGACCTAGAGGATAGAGGGCAGTAGAGGAGAAAGAGCCAAGCTGAGTTTGATCTCTTCCTTTAGGGATGTGTGTTTCACCAACAAAACAGTGGTCCTGGGACTCTAAAAGAGTTCCTTTCAGTTTCTTGAAATTGACATGAGGCACATAGAGTGACTATTTGCTCACTATCCTTACACAGAGTAGACTGACTTTCATTACGACTAAGGCTAACTCTAGGATAACACTTGGAATGTTTGTGGTATTCAAATAGCTAAAGCCAGTTCTAAAAGAAAATAGCTGCTGTTGAGGCATTTTTAAAAATTTAAAAGAAATCTTCCATTATCTAAATACTTTTAAATCAAATCTCTTCCACAATGAACTCTGCATTAAAAAAATACAAAAAAGAAAAAAAACCACTATCAACAACAAAATCCTCTACTAGACTAAAAGCAACAGAAGGGCCGAAACAGCTGTGTACCATGCATCGTCAGGACTGGAGATGGGTTTGAACTAATGGCTATGCAGAACAATTTTGTGATAAGCTGGGGAAACTGAATATGGCTGGAGTATTAGATGGAATGAAATTTTACTGACATGGAAAGGTGGGATCATTGCTTATAAATGGAAGATAGAAACAACATGTACAGATGGATCCCCTCTTGTTCCCCTACATAGAAAGCTGTGAATGAAGATGGACATGGGCTGTTACCAGTAGATGGTAAAAATGCAAGTGTTTATTAATAATATGGAAGTGGTACCTATGTATCAAGGAGAAATTAAAACTTGAAAACCAATAATTTAATAAAATTAGACAAGAATTAGGCTTGGTGGCACATGCCCGTAACCCCAGTACTTGGGAGGCTGAAATAGGAGGATCATAGGTTCGAGGCCAGCCTCAGAAACTTACTGGGATCCTTGTTAAAAAAAAAAAAAAAGAAAATTAAAAAGGATTGAGGGTGTAGCTCAGATGTAGAATGCCACTGTGTTCAATCCCCAGTACATATTATATTATATCACATTATATCATATAATAACATTATATGACAATCATATTATATTATATTATATTATATTTATATGATATATACTAGATAGGGAAAGTATATGTTATGCAAGAAAGAGAACAAAGAGAGAGGGAGAAAGGGAAGGTGATAGAGTAGCTTTTGTTCCAAATTATAATTGCTCCAGTTCCACAATTAGTTGGGTTCTGATAAGATGATTTAGGAATCAATTCTTCTGGGGGGGGAGTCAGCTTGTCAGGTTTTGTCTTTTATTTATTATTTTGCCAACTTGACCCCCAAAGCCAGGAATTAATTTGTAAGCAACAGCAAACATGTCTGGGGATCAAAAGACCTAAGGACCCTGCTCCATGCCTGGCTGGAGGGTGTTAGATTTCACGGTCTCTCCCTCTCCCATCCTCCTTAAGAGGTTTGGTCAGCCCAGATAGTACAAGGAAGTAAACCAGGGCTGAGCGTTTCCTCGCCAGGTGGCCACACAGTGACTTGTACAGTAGGAAGAGTTTTGCTTCCCTTTCCTTCCGTGTGCTGGGAATGCACTCAATCTTCAAAGCAACCCTAGTATAAGGCAGATGGTATTGCTAATTATTTTCTCAACAGAGTAAATAACTTGCCTTATCTCATAAGTGGTAGAGGTGGACTTGTACACCAAACCCTCTAGGCCCAGATCCCAAAATCTGAAATTACCCCGACTGATTGATTTTTATTTCTTTTTACTGGATGCTCGTCTTTGCTCTCTGTCCCCCTCTGGATGTCACAGGTTGTGTGAATGAGCAGGGACTCATTAGCCTGCCAGGTGCTCTCCTGAGTAAGTCTCTGGGCAACTGCCTCGTTGGAATCACAAAAAGAAATGTAAATCTGGAGGGTCTTTGGGCTTTTCTGGTTCAGCCTGTCATTTTACAGATAGGAAATTGTGACCCAAAATTTCCACCTAGGATATTTCCCCAAATGGGAAATTATTGACGTAAAGTTCTTCTGCTATTTAGTGACAGAGCCAGTAATAATAATAGAGGTGGTGATAGTAATTAACATTGATGAAGGCCTTACTATCCACCTGCATCTGTTCTAAGCAGTTGGTATATGCAATATGATTTATTGAATCTTTTCAATAGAATTATGAGAAAAATTCTATAATGGCCCCTGTTTTACAGAAGAGAACTTTGAGCCCAGAGGGGAAGTTTCTGTGCATCTCCCTTGTTATTTTTCTTCTTCCTCTTTCTAAAGTGGCTTTATAGTCTCTATCCAAGGATGGGCCACCCTACACAAAGTAGGTTATCACATGTCTCTTTGTTAAACATTTTAGCTGGGGAAGCAGTCTGCCTTTCCTCTAACCAGGTTCCTGAGCTGCCAACCACCCTAAACTTGTCTTCAGTCAAATGAGTTGTCCAGCGTATTAAATACATGATTTGAAAGTTTGAATGACAAGTGTGACTTATTAAACAAAAATCACCCTAGACAGAGTTAAACATCAGCATTGAATTCAACTGAAATGAAAGGCAAGAGATTTTAAATGCTGGAATAGCTAATAGGAAAGGACTGGAGGGCATTAAGGAGTTCGTGGGGTTATCAGTGTGATTAGACCATCTGCCTTAATTAATTGCTAGGTAGGGAAGTTCCTTTCCCACCCTCCCACAGAGAGGGAGTTGGCTTTCTTTCTTGATGGTGATTACATTTCAAATAAATGACTCCCAGTTCTATGAAAAACAGAGTTGGAGAAGATTTGCATCTCAGACAGAGAAAGCATATTTATTCAGTTGCAAGTTTTCCAGAGTAAATGCTCCAAGAAAAAGGGAGGTCAGGGGTCTATACTCAGAAGTTACCTGTTTAAAGCTTAATCAAAGCAAGTGAAGGTGAAGCTATTATGATCAGACTGAAGGAGGTGATGTCCTACAGAGAAGCTGATGGAGGGGCTACGGATACAGCGCTCTGGTATAGTGGCACCTAGCATGTAGGAAGCCCTGGGTTCCAATCACCAGCACCTCAAAATAGATACATAAATAAACAAATAAATAAATACATACATATGTACATAAGTAAATAAATAAAATAAAGTGAAATGAAAGTGAAGGATGGCTTATCTGCCCAACTCTACCCAGTAGACAAGAAGAAAGGAAAAGTAGCTTGCACTGTTTCCAACAATTTGCACCAGGGCACAGGTGTACCTTTAAATGAAGAATACAAATGCTCTTTCAGCAGCTGCAAAAAAAAGAAATAGTATTGGTGTTTACCTCCCATATGCAACCCCTCTTTGCTGAATAAACTTCACAACAAAAAATAGCATTCCTCCTCAGCTCTCCTCTCTCCCAGTCATTTGGGCTGTGCCTAATGCTAAGCCACCCTGAGGGAGTTGCATCATTTGTTTTCTTTTACTAAGATAAACATTGTCCCTTGTAGCTGAAGTCTCCAGAGGTTGGTAGGAGGTGCAGGGGAAGCGAGGATGGCATAAACTTCTGTCTTTGGAGTGGAGAAGTTAGGATTCAGTTGGTGAATCTTCAGTGCTGCTATTTGCCAGGCAGCTAATTAATATGCGTTTCATTATTCTCCATCCAAACTGAATCCATGGTATTCACGTAGGTGGCCGCTGATTCAGAAAATAGTCTTTGGAATAGGGTAACTGCCACAAATGTGCGTCTTACGATGTAAGAGTCTTCAGAGCACGTGTCTGATTAAGTCGTCGGCACTGTTAGGAAATGCACAAGTGGGCTTTCGTGCTTCCTGAATGTGTAATCGGCGTCACCGATGTCACTTAGCCCCTACGAAGCCCAAGGCCATGCTTGGAACAACAAATGCTTATTGAATGAGTAAACGCATAAACAACCAAGAGCCTTCACTGCAACTTAGTCAATAAATTATTTTTTTTTTTTTTTTAGAAACCATTTGTTAATTAAATTATCCAGTGATAGTCACTGGACACCTATTTTCTAGGCAATGTCTCAAGGCCAGGAACACAAAGCCCTTGTCCTCACTGAGCTTCTAGTCCAGTTTGAGAGACATAGAATGAAAGCAACCAAAATGTTTAATAGCAACAACTATAGAGAAGATGACTGAGTCCAGGGAGGAAGGGCACCTGGGGCTGGTGACAGAGGCTGGGAGGTGGAGGCTGCCTGAGACTGGAGGGTTCAGAAAGGCCTCTGCAAGCAGAGACTGAGTGATGCAAAAGAGTCAAGTCTGCTGTAAGATGGGGGAGTAGAAGCCAGCGACATGGAGGGAGGTGGCGCCATGGAGGCGCAGGGACAGGGCGTAGTGGAGCACAGGGTATGCAGGGCAACAGTGGAACATAGGGTAGGAGGGAAATTCCGTACCCGGTTAAGTGGGGCCAGGAAGGCCCTGGTAAGAATCTGAATTGTACTCTAAGGAGAGCGGCATGATCCGTGTGGGTCCTGTGGGTCCTGTGCCAAACACTGCACTGGGTTAGGGAAGTGGATGTCACAAAACTGCAGCCCAGAAACTTCCAGCTATGAGAGTGCAGTTGACTAAGACCCTGTCAGCTGAGCACTGCAAATCATCACTACCCGAGGGCCACTTCCAGGGACTGATCCATGGGAACACTGAGGCTGACCCAGTCCTGGGACACAGGGGACTCTCTACCAGCCGACTTTGGCTTCCAGTCCTCCGACAGTCTTGTAAACCCTCCACACACTGAAGAGCACGTGCTCAGTGCTTAGCCTTCCTCCCCCCTCACTGTCTGCTGTGTGTGAGGTTCTCCATTCTCCATGTCTCCTCTGGGTGCCTTCCCGCTTCTTCACCCAGACAGTCCTGCTCACCAAATCTTTTCTTATATAGTCACCATCCTACTTCCTGGAGGACCCAGACTAACTCAGGGGTTACAGAAAAAAAAAAAAAAAAAACATTAGTACAATCTCTGACTTCAGGATCTTAAAATTCTATTAAATGAAACGTCTGTGGAAACACAGACGTAGTAGTAACACTAGAATAGCTAGAGTAATAAGAGTAAATATTTAATCACATAAGTATTATACTATCATATAATGATAATAAAAGTATGTGAAAAAACACAGTAGTTTCATTTAAAAAAAAGAAAAGAAAAGAAAAGTAAAACATTTGTGGTAGGAATGAATAGTCACTTAAGGAAAGCTTGAACTAAATCTTGAATGTTTTGTGGATAGACAGGGAGTGAGTGGGCATTCCAGGCAGACTAAGAAGGTGTGCAAAAGCCCTGGGGTCATAAGCCTGCCAGACATTCAGGGCCCTCCAATCTTAGTGCCCAGCTATGCAAAGTGTGGAACCAGAGATAATGGGTACAGGCTACAGAGTTAGGCATGGGCCAGAGTCCAGAGCTCTGGTTCAGAATGAGGATCTAGTGAGATACCAGGGACAGGACAGTGAATTTTCCTTCTAGAAGGGACTCTCTGGTGAGTATGAAGAAAGAGGACCCTCCATAAGACTGCACAAAGTACAAATTTCAGACAGCTTGACCGAACTATTTGACTTGCAGTAACCCGTCTACTGTTGTATTCCCAGAGGAATTCCGCTCCCTGCGCTTGTCCTTTTCTCCAAACCTGGACGACTACAACCCAGACATCCCGGAGTGGAGGAGGGACATCAGCCGAGTCATCAAGAAATCCCTGGTGGAAGTGAGTGCGAGCAGCTCCTTCCCCTTGCTCCGACACAGGTCCTCTCTGTCCTGGAAGAACTTCAGGGAAGAGCTTCAGAGCAGGGGTGGGAAGGAGCTGGGGCCCAGGGAAGTCTGGCTGATCGGCCTGGTGTCATCAGTTCTGAGCCGCTCACGTGTAGGTGTACAGCGGGCATGATGGGAAAGTGCAGCCATCACAGACACGTGGTCCGTGCCCTTAGGATGCGTTTTCTGTTTAGAGAAGGACATGTACACTTGTGAAGGTAGACAGCAGAGTTCAGGAGTAGGCTATTCATGGGTGTAAAAAGTCAGCTCTGGTGCATGATAATGAAAGGGCACGGTGTTTAAGTGTCCTCTAGAGGGAGGACAATTAATAAGAGCGGCCTGGGCTCCAACTCCACAACTATAAGCATGACAGTACAGTCAGCACTCGGTGCAAGAGGGTGGTCATAGAGGGTTGGCATATTTTTATGCCCCATTTATTTTAAAGATGTTTCTCTCCTATACTAGCTCCAAGAGGAAGTTATTATTGTCTTCATTTTGTAGGAAACTGAGGTTCATAGAAGTTAAGTAACTTGCCTAAACTGTCACCTCTAGTAGGTGACAAAGTTTCAAAGTTGAAACAAAGGGCACAAGTCCAGTTTCTGGGGTTTTACAGTGCAATGTGGCCTCCTGTGCTTTCTGGGATAGTATCAAGATGGTGCATTTTATCCCTCTCTGAGCAAATGTCACACATCTCCACCTACCTACTCCAATTTCATTTTTGAGCAGACATAAGGAATAGCTTGCTACGCATGGGGTGCTTGAATTTAGTGCATAAATCCAGGAAATCAGACATGGGCTGCCTTTTTCTGGAGTGTCTTAGCCCAAAAGGAAAATCAATTTGGGTTTTTGTACATTCCTCTTCCCAACACATGGTGCCATTTGATAAAAAATAAAAATA
This sequence comes from Graphiurus murinus, assembly GCA_004027655.1. NCBI lineage: Eukaryota > Metazoa > Chordata > Mammalia > Rodentia > Gliridae > Graphiurus > Graphiurus murinus. The sequence goes on along the minus strand of PVLC010003327.1, from coordinate 54,583 downwards.
AATGATAAAATGGAGGCATTCTGAGAACCCCTGCTAAGAAAAGAGATCTCATGCCCAGCCTCTCCCCATCTGTATCTTCACACCAAAACCTTGTTGATATTTACTTAGTGCTTACAATATTAAAATCACTGGTCAGTGTTTGTATTACTTAACATTTAGTGCCAGGAATATGCTTATGCTGTTGGTGCTATATTATACTTATTTTTCAGAGGAGGAAACTCAACTAAGGGTATCAGGTAACATATTATGTCATTCCACATTAGGTCATGCAATTAAAAAAAATTAGATTATGGACTCAGGACCTCAAGGGTAGAATCTTCATTTTGTGGTTTTACTCTTCTGCTATGCTTTGCTTTTCTATAAGGAGAAACAGGGATGAGTATGATGCTGCGGTGGACAAGGGTGTCTCCATGTGCCTCTGAGCAATTGCCATCTCACCTGTGATGTTTTAGATGTCACCATCCATGGCATTATTGATGACTAAGCATTGTGGCCACCAGGAAGTATAGTGACTAGGTTAAGGCCCACCTGTAGTAGTTCTCTATGCCCTAGGAGCTGTCTGTCCTTGGAGTGACAACTGTTCTCTCCCCTGATGTCCAAAAGAGATGACTTATACCCTTTAATAAGCCTTCTGCCCACCCCTTTTAGTGTGTAGCATTCTACCCGCATTTCATCAGGTCTCCAAGACAACCATCAACTCCCCCAGGTGATTTATCAAGCAGACATTAGCTCAGCGATGGCCAGCCTTCTAGGCTAATTCCCCTTTGCACTCACTGCCGAGGCATCGGATGCCCTGGGCCTCCACCTTCCCAGCAGCTGTCCTGTAGGCTATAAACCACTGCTCACCAAGATTTCTAGGCTGCTGCATATTATGATCAGCTAAATACAGAATAAATGTGTTGGCTAAACATCCCTCAGGTCAAGGTGGTAGTAGTACATGCATAGGTGAAGGTTTAACACCTTTTAGTATCCAAGGCACATCAGTTACCCAATTCCAAAGGGCAGTTGATCCCACTCCTGTCCCAGTTTATATCTTCAAGATCAACAATTACACTTGGCCACTTCCTTAAGTCCTAAGGGACCGCATTGCTAAGTGTTCCTAATAACTCCTAGAAAAAGTATGACTTAGAGTCAGCTTATTTACAGTTTTCTTCTTATTCATTATGTCACAGAATTTGTTATAAAATAGATTGCCTTTTCTGCATCAAATTAGTTCTTGCTATTGACATATCATAATGAAATCTGTAATTAAATGTCATTCAATACACATGTGTGCATATAACAAGGAGGATTTTAACTTAATCTCTGAGTTTACAATCTAGTAGGGGCATACAACTATGGGTTCAGTTGCAATAGGAGCTGGTGTGTGTGTATCAGGAGAAAGGAGGCGCAGAACATGGGTGACATCGCAGACTGCACAGGAAGTTGTAGCTTCATAAGCATCACCAGGCTCTTCCTACATGCCCTGAGCCACTATCTAACCTTCCCTCAGCTCCTGTCTTTCCTGGGGTAGAAATAAAGAGTCACCACCCAGATCTCCACTCAGGGAAAGACTTATGTTAGCTGCTGGGGGTGCTGTGGGCAGAGGCTTCAGCTTCTTGCTCCAGATCATGTCATTTCCTGGGTCAGGTCTGATGATGGACTCGTGTCATTATAAAAAAAAAGTCCTGGCTGTCTCAGCCCAACTGAAGACACTCTGAAAGACCAGTGTCTTTCGGCACAGAGTTTCTGAGCCTGTCACAGGATCACAGAACAGCTCAGCTCCCCCTGGCCATGCCTGATTCTTTCCTTTAGCTCACACAGGGGTCATTCCTAAGAGCTTTTCTTCTTTTTTTTAAATACGTATTGGTGCATTGTGATTATACATCATAATTAGGTTCAAAGCAATACGAACATACTCTTACCTGACTTCCTGCCTGGAGCAGCCAGATCTCGCTCTTTGCTTTCCAGTTCCCCTCCCCAGAACCCCTGTGTCTTCTGCCTCTATCCCCACCCTTCACTGCGTACCTGATCCCTTCTCCTCATTCCTTCCTGGGAGACTCACCTGAGCCTCTGTCTCTTCCTCAGGCCACGGGGGTTCCAAGCCAGCACATCCTGGTGGCGGTGCTACCTGGCTTACCCACTGCTGCGGAGCTCTTTGTCTTGCCTTATCAGGATCCAATAGGAGAAAACAGAAGGTCACCTGAAGATCTCGAGCAGGTAAGTCCCCCAGGAGACCTCTTTAGCATCTCCCACTGCCCCACTGCTGGCCTGACCACCAGGACCTTGAGAGGTCTTGGGAATCTGGGCTTGAGAGTCTTCAGCATCCCTGTCCTTTACTTCTCAACCATATGCTGGTTATCTTAATTGCAACTTCACCAAAAAACACATTCTAGAGTGTTTACTCTACAGAATCTCTAAGTTAGTCATGCCATGGAATGCTCTGCAGTGTGTATGCTGAATTAGAGAATTCTGTGCACAGACATGAAAAAAATGTCAAGATATTAAGTGGAAAACAGCAAGTACAACACATAGAAGAGGAACCCATTTACTGCTTACTTTCATCACAAAACTGTCATGAGAACTAATGACATGGTATCCATATTTTTTAAAAGGTACAACCTTCATAAAAATCATTAATCCTTTTGTCATCACTGTATTCAGATGCTCTGATTTCTGTTCATAATAAATGAGTAATATTGACTGTAGGGTACCTCTTCTGGCCATATGTGGGTCTATCTCATATCTGTCACCTTCTGGAGCACCTTCTGTGAAGAAGAGCTGACCTCATTCCCCTCTTCATGATCCAGACCTCTTCTTTTTATAAACAAAACAGCGCAGAACCCTAACAGGGGAAGACCTACAGTCCTGTCCATGGAGCCCTGAAGAGTGTGAGGCCACACCCCAGTCAAGGGCCCTTAGCTCTCCTCCTTGAACTTTCTCTGAGAGCATTCCCAGGGGATCAGAGGTGCTGGCTTGGATCAAGCTATCTTGTCTGTGAAATAAATTGAAAATTCCTCCCAGTGAGAAGTACTTGACCCTGTTATCAGGATGATGCTGGTGGGGTTAATCAAGTGACCTCTGTCTGGGAGGGTTCCACCAGCCTCTCCTTGAGGTGTCCAGTGAGTGAGTAAAGGCTCTCTTGCCCTTTGTGGCCTCGTTGGGGTTAGCCCATCCTGCTATGCTGAGGCCAGCTGCTGCCTCATGGTGCAAGCTCACCTTCCAGGCACTGTGCTCCCCTGCTTATCTCTGCCCTCTGGAGTAATCTGCCTCTTCTGAAGAGGAAAGACCACCATGCCTTGTGGAGGTCCTTTGTGATGCTGTGCTGGGGAGACAAGGAGTGTATGTGTGTTGTCTTGCAGAATTCTTAAAGGGAATGAAAACATTTAAAAGGAACAATTAAACCTATGGAAAAATGTCAAGCACAAACAATACATTTCCTTCTTGTCTCTTTGTATTCTTTTTCACATTTGATAGAAGAAAAATCCAACATTAAGGGAAGAAAAGAAAAACAGATGACCTAAAAGTGGTGTAGTCAATTGGAGCATTTAAAAAATTAAAGATTTACTATGAATGTGGTTAATCTCAGACTATTTTCTAGATACTTGTCCATCCTGAATTTTTGATATGAGGGATTTGGATTCTAAAGATATTCTGGAGTTCACAAGATCAGCCGCTGAAATCAAAAGTAGAATAGATAAAGAGTTAGACCCTTTTTAGATGGCAGGAGACAGAAACTTAAAGCTGGTGATGAGAAATCCAAGGGAAAGAACTTTTTATAGCCTGTTTGTTTCTTCTTGTATGTCATCCTGGGTTCCCTCATTTCAATCAAGCCAAGTTTTCTATGCTAGGAATGGGACTAGGTGAACTAGGGTTAACTGGAATTTAGGATTGGCTCCATTGCTTCCCCATGATTTAGTCGAGACATTGTGTTAAGTGAGATGGGAAAGATCTTCCCCTGTTGAATACAAGAAGATTCCTCAGCTGTTACCTGAAGTGACCTTAAAATGTGACAGGATCAGGCTGTACCAAGTAGGTCATCTTCAAGGTCATGCCAACCAGACTCTCTCTAAACAGGACATTTTTTTTTGTATTGCTCATACCAACATTAGGGATAACATTAGTATTTTGGTCAAGGTTCACCTTGTCATTGACCAATTTGCCAAATGCCATTTTGAATCTGTATCTTCATCTTTCATCACTTGAGTTTTATAAATTTACCAACCCCTCCACTATCCTTAAACTACTCTTTTATGTTTCAAAGGTTGACACTCTATTATTCCAAGAGCATGTTTTCCCCTAATTATTTCACTAAAAAATGGTTTAGAGGTTGAATGTGTTCATTGTGTGGCCACCATCTCCAGTGATCTTCTTTTGTTTGTGCAGTACTGGGGATTGAACTGAAGGGCATTCTACCATTCTACCTCTGAGGTACACCCCCAGCTTGATTTTATTTTCTATTTTTGAAACACGATCTTGTTAAGTAGCTGAAGGTCTTGCTAAATTGCAGAGGCTGGCCTTAACCTATGATCCTCCTGTCTCAGCCTTTAAAGCACTAGGATTACAGATATGTGCCACCAGGCCTAGATCATCATTATTGTTGACTGAATATTCGAGGAACAGTGCCTTCTGGGTACAAGATGGGATTGTAACCATGAGTCTCTTCTGTTTGGGCAGAGCCATAGGATTTCTGTGAGTCAATGAGTTGGAAGAAGAAGAATAATGTGTTTCTTCTAACCTGGAGAGTCCAAGCACTCATAAAGTCTGGAGAACTCCTTTTCCCTCCCATGGTGTCGAGAATAGGAATGTTTGACAAGGCTGCTCCACTACCAGCTCCCTGTGTGATCATAACAAGCTGCCTACTGGCAGTGGATATGATGTGTGAGCAAGAAATTTGACTTTGTTGATTCAAGTCCCTGAGAATTTACCATTGTTACTGCAGCCTCACCTAAGTTGATCCCAACTGCTACATTCCATCTTCATCTTTTGTGAAGAAAACAAGGAGAATTGGTGTTTTTCCTATCGAGGTTCCTCCCTAGGACATCTGTTTGATGGTAGCTTTGCTAGGACTTGTCTCGAGTCCCCGCTGTCCTTTTAAGTGGTAATTTAAATGAAGCATGGGTTGCACTTGAGTCATATGCATAGTCTACCAAACAGGCAGATACCAAGAATGATATGCCATTTCTTCAGCCCTGATTGTTTAGCCGAAGTAGAATAGGAAATGGACTGTGCAGGAATACAGCAGCAGAAAGATTGCAGTATAAAGGATAAATGAAGTTTGCTAAGAAAACACACTCTTCAATGGACAGAAAAAGAAATCAATTCAACTCGCTTCAGCAGGTTCAGTCTCCCCGAGATCACACATCATTCCACTTGGGTCTTTATCAGGCAAATGTTTGTTCTTCTCACTTAGACTCTTTCTGCGCTTTTCTGTAGGTTTCAGTTTATAGTACTCTTTCCATAGCCAAGACTCTCCCGAATATTACAAACTATATAAATGGGTGAAAAGAACCTGACCATCCTGAGAATAGTGTTGAGAATTGCCTATTCCCATGGCTCTACTGGTCAGCCAACATTGGGGAGGGTGTTTTAGCTTATGTGCTTCACAGATGAATTAGAAATAGTAGCATGATTAGTACATGCTGTATTTTTTCATCTAAGACCATTCAGCCAGACCTCTTTCTAGAAAGTCTCTGCTGTCTGTCTTTGTCAGCTGGTTCAAGGAACATATTTTTATTGGAAATGCCCTTGAATTAAGAGTCAAACAAAACTGAATTCAAGATTCAATTCTTCAAATATTAACTGAATAAATTTAGATATGTCCCTGAAGCTCTGTGTTCCATTCCATAGAGATAACAGCACTAATACCTAAGACAAGTAGTGCTAGGAAAATAGCTTTTCCAAAATAAAATGCTTAATGCATATATAACACTTAAAACATGCGCAACTGGCTCCTGATCTGACGAACACAATACAGAGTAAGCACTTTTGCAAGTGCCATGGTAAACATCTAAAATATTGTCAAATCTGTCAACAGTCTCATAGTAATTTATTTGTCAAAAAGTACATGGTTCTAATTGAGGTTATTCTTGTATGGAATACAAATTTCATTCAGTTTTATTTCTTATGCATAATTTGTTTTCCACAGAGTATGTGTTCTTTATTGAATGTTCTTTGATGCAAGTTAAATGCATGAAACACACTTTCTGTTACCAGATTATTTTTTCATAGGCTGCTTAATGCTGTAAATGATGCAGATAAAGCCAGTGAGGCACTGCTATAAACCAAAATATATCTAGGAAGTTAATTATGTTCAGAAGGACGTTTGCTGGAGATTATAAATTAGAAATATGTTGTTCTGATGAATTCTACTTTCTAGTTTACTTACTTATATGTCTCACTTGAAGATAAATATTTTCAGGGATAAGAAATGAATATTGCTTCATTTGGTTGAAAGTAAAAAGTCTTTCTCTTTCAAGTACCTAGTTCATTTCTGTCTATGAGATTCTTTATATAAACAGGTGAGTTTCTTAATTGCATATGACTAGTCTTTCATAGGTAATATTTTTCCTAAAATTGTATATACATGTGTGTGCATTATGTGTGTACATATGTGCATGTGCATTATATTACACATATTATATGTATATTAACATATTATATGTGCATGTATGTATTTCATAGCCAAAACATTTGTGATAGACCTTTACTAAAATCCATTGTCAAACTGGGCATGTGGCACATACTTGTAATTCCAGTTCTTGGAAGGCTGAGACAAGAGGATGGCAGGTTGAGGCCAGCCTCAGCAATTCAACAAGATCCTGTTTCAAAATAAAAAATAAAATAGGACTGTGAGTATAACTCAGAGATAGAGCCCCCCTCCCCTGGATTCCATCCCCAGTAATACACACACACACACACACACACACACACACACACACACATTGTCAGATTTCTATTAATGCCTTACCAATTGAATGATAAGAATAAAATAGGAAAAGAACTTAGCATAGACAAAACCCATTTGATAAACTTTATCATTCTAGGAAAGTCCCAGTGCTCATGAAAAAGAGTATTTAAATAGAGAGAACAAAGTTGTTTTCAGCATAGTTTTGATGCGGTCCTAGTGTTCTGCATGATTTGCCCAATGGCAGCACTTGGAGGCTGGGCTTGTTCTGGATCCCAGGTATCCATCCACAGGGTGATGAGAGTCATCCCATTCTGCTGTTTTGCAGCAAAGAAGTTTATCTGCAGAGCAATTCAGTTCTACTGCCAACCAAAGGCTGCTTAAGGGTCTCTGCTTCAAACCTAAGCCACCAAGTCCTGCTCAATTATTAAAGAGATCAAGGGTATCATTTTGGCAACGTAAGTGGAGAAAATGAAACTCACCAAATAGAAAAAGGGGGAGAAATGAAGAATTTTTTTCAGGTGGTCAGAAAGCATCTAATTAGACTTAAGCAGCTTATTAAATAAAACATGAAACTGATGAATTAAATATAATATTAAAAATAAGGTAGGGATACCAGACAAAAATAATGAGAGTATAATTTCCACTCATCATTTTTCAGAAATTCCTAAAAAATATGAGCAAATAATAAATTTCTACTCTAAATAAATGAACAGAATTTTAGTACATCTATGAAATTCTGCCTTACAGTGTTTATATCCAAACTGGGCTCCCCATGCTTGGCTGAAATATTTCATGGTCCAGAATTCTTTGGGTCTGTCTAATAGGCATGTGTCAGCCTGAGAAGAAAAGCAAGTTAGCTGATATCCAGACCTAGGAAACAGCTATACATTTTTCTTGTAGCTGCACTTGGTTTCAGTTGTGTAATTCACTATTTTAGCAGAACAATATTTACCATTCAATAATAGTCATACAGCACCTATTCTGTAAAATAACACTGAGTATGATTTGGGAAAGGGGAAGGAAGTAAAATAAATGCATATGAATGTCAAGAGAATGTATGAATTACACATATCTATTACTTTCGGTTCTTATGCATAACAAATGCTCTCTGAAAAAAACCAGGATGACTTTTTAAAGGCAATACAGAGTAATATTTAATAGTAGAAATGATTTCATTTACTTAGTTCATCTTATTTTATAGGAATTGGGATGTAAAGTCAGGTGTTTAAAATGTAATTTTACCTGCATGCTCTATATTTAAAAATCAAAATTGTATAAAACTCCTTCATGTAATCCAAATATATAATATTGGGATGCCTCAATAAACATAGTATATATTTCTCAGCATCGTTCATAATCAGTATAACAATGTTGGTGACACTAACTATAACACTTCTTCTTTCAGATATCAGAAATACTGATCCACAAGCTCAACCAAAACTCGGTGCACTTTGAGCTGAAGCCTGGGGTGCAAGTTTTGGTCCACGCAGCTCACTTAACAGCAGGTCAGTTTCCACCTCCAAAGATTCCAGTTAGTGGGTGTGGAAAAAGGGAATACCATTGTGTGTTTCCTTCATTTTATCAAGGCTATATGATGCCATTCCTAATCATGAATTTGGCATCAGTTCTTATAAGTTTCCTTGCTTGATGTTTCTGCCTTAATGGGAACCAGTTAAGGAACAGAATAAGTTGAGTTTCCTGCTTGGTCTCTGGCAAAAACTGTCCATGAATCACTTAGACATATCTCATAACACGATAGCATGCATCATCCCAACAAACCTCTTGAAAATAGCATTAACTTTATAAATAACATTTGTTCTGGTCTTTCTGCAAAGCCCTATTTTAAAATCATTCTTCTTACAAAGAATTTGCTTTCTTTAATGTGTTGCAGGGGAACTAGCAGGGATTTGGGAGTTATATAGGGACATAGTCAGAAAAAGAACCTCCATTTGGTCATGATTTTTGCAAAACACTTAATGTCATTGAGCTTCTGTCTCTTCACCTGTAAAATGTGCAGGGAAATTCTCCCTCTGAGGCTATGGAAAAGTTTCAGTGACAAAACAAGTAAGCCCAAGCATTTATAAATAGATATTATTGTATATATCAGTAATAAATTAGATGAGTGATATTGATTATTTATTTTTGCAGAGTACTGTGCTTGAGCTGCATAGAGTACAAATGTTAGTGGAAATGATATATGTTGGTGGAAATGGTATTTGTACTTACAAAACTTATAGTCAGCTTGTGGTGTGGGAAAGTTTGGCAGTAGCTCTGCAGTGGTGCTGTGGGGCAGGGAGAATGGGCAGAAGGAGTTATCTTAGTGAGTAAACTGCACAAATCTTCATATAAAGAGGCAACACAGCTTAAGCACTTAGAATGTTTTTTTTCTTTCTTTTCTTTATCTTCCTTCCTTCCTTCCTTCCTTCCTTCCTTCCTTCCTTCCTTCCTTCCTTCCTCCTTTCTTTCTTTCTTTCTTTCTTTCTTTCTTTCTTTCTTTCTTTCTTTCTTTCTTTCTTTCTTTCTTTCTTTCTTTCTTTCTTTCTTTCTTTCTTTCTTCTTTCTCAACCAGGTCATTGGTTTCAATCTTTTTCTAGTACTCACTTTGCAGACCTAGAAATTGGAATAAAATTCCATGTGCCTTACAGATGGTAATGACATGTATGTCTATAAGACTGTGTAAGGATTAGGTTTTCATGTAATGCACTTAGAATGGCATCTGGCACATAGTAAGCTATTTTTTATTCCTTTTGATTCTTAATAACCAAACCAAAGTTGTATGGGAAATTTAAACCAACGATGAACTGGATCCAGTTAAAATGATATAGGTTATTTTTATAGAGGAAGTGGTCTTGGGGAAGGATCTAAAAAGACGGATAGGACAAAACTCAAGAGATCATTACAAGCACCAAAGTACCAAGGAAAGAAAGCCTCAGGGGCATCCAGGACATGGAACCAGCGAGGACAAGGAAGAGCAATACCCAAATCCTTCTTCTGGTTTCCTAGAGACTCCTGGAGGTTCCTCCACGTCTAGAGAAAGACCAAGCAGGCTGGCCACTGACCATTCTTCCTCTTGATTTCATCTTTTTCCTTTATTGGAATTTCATGGAAAACAATATTTTTTAAAAAGTTGAATTGCCTTAAAGAAATAATATTCAGGAGTCATTGTTTGTGAGTATGGGATATGAAGGTCCAGTGTGGAACATGCCAGGGTGTGCCATCTTTAATTATTTTAGTGAGCTCTGGGAAGCCATGGAGAGCTTTGAAATGAGATATGATGTTTATTTAATTAAATGATTTAGCCTGTTTAGGATGTAGACTGGACCTCATAATACTCTCCCATGTTAGGTACAGCTACTCATTTACTACTTTCAAGTTTTGAGGTTGAAAACAACTGATCCTGATACTGCATACTGAACTCTATGTTTGAAGGCATGTGGCCAACTGCTCCATTCCTTGTGATGTAAAAATTGCTTTATGAATGCTGTCTTAAGGAAGCATATTATATTATATAGCAACTTTCTTTATCACAAAACAGTCCTTTTCCCATTTACCTGAACCCTCCATTGAAAGGGGGAACATTCTAGGTCAAGCTAGATGGGACTAGTCCCATTTCTCTTAGTCTTCAATTTTGGAAACCACTCACATTTTGTCCTTTATGCTCCCATAGTTCTCTTCCATAAATTATTATCTGTACCTATTTTTCATTTAACTTATTGTTGTATTATGAAAAATGGCACAGATTTTTTTGTGTGAATTTGAAATCTTCTGTCAACTGTTACTTTAAGAAGCTTTCTTATAAGGAAAAAATGGTTTAGAACTGAAACCAAGTTGGAAAATAAGAACTAACAGTGTCAGTAATTAGCTGGGCTTGGTGGTACATGCCTGTAATCCCAGTACTTGAGAGGCTGAGACAGGAGGATCACAGGTTAGAGGCTGGCCTCAGCAACTTAGTGGGGCCCTCAACGACTTAATAAGACCCAGTTTCAAAATTTAAATAAAATAAAATAAAAAGGGCTGGGGATGTAGCCCAGTGGTAGAATGTCCTTGAATTTAATATCTAGTCCAAAAAAAAAAAGTGTTGGTAATTAGCTGAGTCTGGTTTGTCCAGTGGCTTGAAATTGATCCAGCAATGGTATCCCTAGACATCATGCATCTGTATCTCCATGTGGAAAGGCCATTCATGATAATCATGTGAGAGTCATTCCCCTGCTTCAGATAACAAGCTTCAGATAGCAAGAAATAACGTAGCAAAAATTTGAACATTTTCTCTGACTCACATTCACAGTTGATTCAGAGCCAGGACTTGGGGAGCAGGATACAGATTCCTGGGGGAAAGAGCTGGCAGAAGGGAGGCATGTTACTGGGAACTGGGATAACCACATTGATATTTGAAGGAGAGCCCTTTGCAACATAGATCTGTATGATTCAAGGTTTCCAAGGTAATACACACACACACACACACACACACACACACACACACACACACACACAGCAACTCCAGACAAAAGTACAGTTTTAGGTTGGGTTCATTAGAAGAGAGTGAGAAAATTCTTTGATTTCTAACCATTGTGGCTACTTAGGGTTCTTTTTTATTAGACTTGAGAATAGGGTCTTTGGGCAGTCAAATTCCAAACCTGATCAAGGGACATTACTGAGCTTTAAGTCATTGCTGACTGGGTAACTGAGCTATATATGGACTTATGTGTAGAAAATTAGCTCCAATGTGAAGAATAAAGAAAGTGAGTGTTCAAAGTTGACAAAATAACTGAGTCTTGTTAAATTTGCTATATTGAGTTTGGCCATTATTGTTATAATAGTATTAGGATTGACAGTAATTAGGATTGGCAGAATCAGTGTGGACTGTCATATACAAGACATAAGGTTTATGTCAGGATTGACACTTTCCAATAATTGTGATGAGGGAGTAAAATATAAAAAGGACAGATTTCTTGTTTGAGATTGATCCTAAGTTATCAATTTAGAAAAGCAAAACAAAATTTATTTGAACAGGGTGTTAGGCTCTATGTTTACCAGAAACAGTAGAGAGGATTCTCCTTTCACACATGGAAAAATATGACACTTTGGGTAAAGGATTGGTGGATTGTGATACTTGTCAAAATTTGTTTTAAGTTGAAATTAACATATTCATATTAGGACGGTTAAGAAGAGAAGGCTGGAGAAAAGGAGAAAATTAAGACTAATTGATATAGAACTTTAATCTCAACTTCCTTTCCCTTTGCAGGAGGGGAAAATAATTAAAAAAAAAAAAAAGGACCACTGCTTGCAACATTTCATGTCTCATAAGCAGGATTGCTAATACCTTCCCAGGGACCATTATAGTACACTGCTGCATTCCATTAATTGCTCAGCAGATGTTCAGCAGCCTTCTTTTAAAAATGTTCAAGCCAGAGTATGTTGCTAGTAAGAGAGGCAATGCATAATTTGGTTTGTCTCCAAGGGAAAAGAACTGTCTCCTTTCAGGAATTTACTAGCCTTATTTTGGTTTCCAAATTCAGTTCTGTGTTTGCTTTTACAAGAACTCAAGGTAAGTATTTGCAGATACCTGGATATCACTGGAGACTGGATTTTGCTTGTTTTCTACAAGTTATATTCGAGAATTCATTAACTTTGGTATATAAGTCGAGCTATACATTAAATGCAGTCCTTATTTTGTTCTTAGTCATTTCTGTGTTCTGTGGTTACTATGAAATTCCTCTTGAGGCCCTATCAACTCTTGACAGCTGTGTTTCCAGAATTCTCTTTGCAGAGATTTGAAATTGCAGAGAATACGGAGATAATGAGAAGCATGATATCAAGGTTGAAGGGCATGACCTGAGTGGCTCTTTTTGGCTTTTTGGACCTCATGGTTACTGGTATCCATGACTAGCAAACAGACTATGATACTGCAGAATAACCCAGAGAGTTGGAAAAGGAGTAGAAATCAATCAGGTTAGGAATTGGACTGGAAACACCAGTGTTTTGACCAAAGTGTACCTTCATGCATGTTATTCCTAATTGAAATATTTCTTCTCCCTTCATCACCTTTCTTGACCCCCTAAGTCTATCTGAAATTTAAAGCTCAGCTCAAAACCAATATTTACATAGCCTCTTTCCACAGAGCTTTCTTGGATACCATCTTCCACATGTCTGAACTCACATGTACTTTTAAATCTATATCTGATGATGATGATCCTATGTCACCACTTCATCATTCCTATTTAACTTCTTGTGGATATGGCTCATATCTTTATATTGTCTCCATCACTATACCTAGCAGAGAACTTGTACAGATAAGGTGCTTAACAAATATTGCTTTGTAAATAATTATATAATATTCCCCCAGTTGGTGTTCAGATCCAGTTTATTTAATTGTGAACCAGTCTCCATGATATATACTCCTTTAAATCAAACAACTAGTTAGTGGAAGCTTGCTATCATATATCCAATAAGCATCCAGGGAAAATGCATCTCTTTTATTTTTTCTCAATGCATATATTATAATTGTTTTTATATGTATTGGGAATGGACAGATTGAAGGAAAATTAGATCCATGTTCCTGGAACATTGTGTCTCAGAATAAGAGGCTCAAAAATATCTTGGACTAGCAAGACAATGTTGAAAGATTCTGAATCAAGTATAACTTAGTGCCCCTTATTTTACTGCCCCAGTTCCAGAAGGAAGTGTTTCTAATATCAGAAGTCAGTCCTGCTTCATGATGGAACTCCAGGTCACACACCTTGGAAGACACCATCCTCACTTTCACATCTCCCTCACCTATGCATCATCTCTTACCCTGCCCTTCTGCATCATATGTTTTAAAAGCAAAGATGCAATTTTCAGGAGAGTTTCCCTAAGGATTCTGGAAGGCTCTAAATCTGATTCAAAGCATTTGACTTCTATAAGTACTTCTGGAAGAACAAACTTAAGCCATTAAGAAAATACCTTAAAACTCCAATAGTTACTTCATTGCCTCTGGTAACTTGGAATTGATTCAAGGGCAGTGTCCCTTTCATATTTATCATCCTTTTCCTCCCATGACTCTGGGCCTCATTGTCCATTACTCCTTTAGACCTGTGGTCTATAAGGGGATAGGAAATGAATTAGGACCCTTACTCATTCCGCACTGCCTAGACCTGAAGCACAAATTCTAGTGGAAAAACATTTACAAATTTTAAATAAAGAGAGTGAGAATATTACATACAGAAGTTTCAGTAAAGATAAGCCTTTAGGTTGACAGAATTTTCCAAAAGGAGAGGAAATAAGCATGCCATGTTGGAAGGCTATATTGAAAAAATTTACCACACTGCTGTGGTACACTCTACATTGTATGGTTTATGTGTTAAATGATGCATTCTTTGGCATGGTGTGGGACATCTAATAATGTACTCTCAGAATTCTTAATTTGGGTATTTACTTATTAAGTTATGAGATAAAGGAGAGGGATAAAATTCCAGGAAAACAAATATGCCAGAGTATCCTAAACTTTGTTGTTCGTCATTCATATGTGCTGGTGAGGAAGCTCCCACTAACACAGGTTTGAGATAGTGAAGTATGACAAGCATGGAAAGGGAAAAGGAGGCAGATGGAAGAATTATTCAAAGAGTAAGTTTGCCAAGCATTGTGGCATATGCTTGTAATCCATCCCAGAACTTGGGAGACTGGGACGAAAGGATCACAGGTTCATGGCCAGCCTCAGCTACTTAGTGAGGCCCTCTGCAACTTAGTGAGACTCTGTTTCAAAAATAAAGAATAAAAAATAGGGCTGGGGATGTAGCTCAGAGATAGAAAACCTCTGGGTTCAATCTCCAATACCACAAAAAAAAAAAAAAAGAAAAAGAAATTTGAGTAATTGTCTATAATCCTTTCTCCTTATAACAGAGGCATTTCCAAACCTCTATTGAAAGAGATGGTAATTTATTTGATGGAGATGATGAGGACCTAGGAGGATAAGCCTCATTCCTGGTTATCAAAGAAATTACGTTTGGTGATTTCTGTTGGGTTTGATATCATAAAGCATATGAGTGAAAAGCCCCATCAAGAGGCTGGAATTAGTAGGTTGAAACCCAGGCAAGAAGCCCACAGAATATATGTTACACTTTGAGCTTTAATTTACCACCTCCTACCTGATTCTTAGGTGAGGGGAATTTGCTGGCAAGGGGCAAATTAAAGCCCTAATTGCTAGTGCAAATCTTCCAATCTCCATCAAACTTTATATCTTTGTTCCTGTGAGCACCCATAAATTCCATCCTTTATATTTGGTTGGAGTTGAGGACAGTGGGAAGTGGCATAAAATTTGTTGATTGTTCTGCAATAGAATAGATAAATGTCTACATCAGCATAGGAAGCAAAGAGAGAGTCAAGCAAGGGGCCACGCTGACATTTTATTTGAGAACACAAAAGCCTACCTAGATTAATCCATACCAAGCTGCAAACAACAACTTTTCAAGGATTTTCTGCAAATATTTCACCGGGGTTATTTCTTGGACAAACTGAAATTCAGTGGTGAGACTTTTGCACAGAGAGACTAGAAGAGCTGAGGTTGGCTGGGTCCTTCAAGCAAACTTGGGATAAATAAAATCTTATTATATTGTCAAAAAATGACTATTTCCAACCCAGGGTAGGAAGTCTCTTCTATAAAGCACTTGTTCTCAAACCCGACCACATTGCAGTTAACTTAGGAAGCTTCATAAAAATAGAGATTTCTCAGGCCCCACTGCAAAGAGTAAAGAATCCTAGGGGCATCCAAGGGGATACTTAAACATGGAATCTGCATTTTTTTACCAAGTTCCTCACAACCAGTCCTTTTACTAGCCTCCACCACCACTGTTAAAGACCATTCCACAGTCAGAAATCCATCTGCATATCAAGGGAAGGTATAGGACTGTCCCAGCAATAAATCTGATTTACACCTCAGGCCATTCACTAAAACAGAGAAATAAGAAGAGCCTGTGATATTAAGTAGAGGGGGAAATTAGTAATAACATTAAAATCTAATTCCTTGGCATCGCTGGAGACAATCTAATTGGCAGAATCGATAGATGACGGTGGGAAGAAAGGTGGAAAAAAATGAAACATACCTCCAAATCTGAGATGTTGGGTATTCATAATCTAGATGAATGGCACAGGCTGGCCAAGAGCTGTGGTCATGAAGCTGTTGAAAAATGATTAAAGTGTGAACTATAATCTTAGTGGCAGAGGTAATTGAATAGCCGAGAGCTTTATGAGAGTTAAACAAATGACATTATCTCCGTGATACCCATGTGCTAGTGTGAGCAGAAAATGATCCATCCACTGTCGCTATATTTCTGTACATATTTCAGAATTAGGATGCCAATCTACTCTTAGCTTTCTAGTTGGGCCACTGTTCACCTAGAGTTCTGGACACACGTGATATTAAAAAAAGTGAAATGTTAATGTTTCTCAAAGGAAGACCAGCAGATTTCAGGTTAAATAAAATAGGAAGAAAAAAAAAATTCCACAGTAATGTTCTTCCCACTTCTTCCTGTCTGGCTTCTAGTTGCATTGTTTAAGCAGCTACATTTAGGAAAACTGTCCTTTGTCAAAGGTGTGTGTGTGTGGGGGGGGGTGTTATAAAACTGTTACCTTGTGTTATCTTGGCTTCCACGCTGTTCCTGTCTGGTTTAATTTCTTTTGTAGGTGTAATAAAAAGATATTATCACAGATATATTAGAGAATTAATATTTCCAGGCTTTAGTTGCTATCAACAGACATATTATGACTAAAGAAGGGGGCATGTGGTGATTAAGTGACTCTATGTCTCAGCCTTGGTCGGGATAAATCATGAATTCTGCCCTCCAGCTTCCCATTGGGAAAGACAATTTCCATTTGAAGGCAGAATTAGCATTAGTCAAGAAACATTGGAAACTACAATATAATCTAAGCCACCACATTATAGATGCAAATGCCAAATAGTTGTCGTGGAACTCTGAACTGTAAAGTGAAATAAATTGTCACAATAACATTTCCCATTTAGGGATGAAATTAGTACTAGCAAAATTCTTCCACAGCTAATAAATCTATCTGTCTCTTTGGTCTCTGGTTGCTTTATTATCTACACAGTTATCATTTATAAGTGTTATGTGAGGAAAGTCATGGTGATGATATTTTTCCTTTCTCTTTTTCCTGAAATTATTTTTTCCCAAATAATTAGGTTGTTTCACAGATATATGGATATAGTGGCTTTTGGCAATTATTAGATCATTATGACATTATAAGTAATAACAGGTGCTAAGAGATTTAAAATATCCCTCCCCCAAGGTGATTAAATGAATGTGACACTTTCATAAATCTACCGAGGACCAGCAACAACATTGCTCTATGGCTTCTAATAGATTCTTTCTTTATCAGTTTTTTTTTTTTTAAGATTATCTAAATCCATAAAAGGGGTCGAAATGACTACATTGTAACTGGCCAGAGTTGGCCAGTCCTAAGGATACGCTAGAAACTATCGGTCAGAGAATTGTCAGGGACCAGTAATCAGAAACAGGGCACAAGGAAACCAGATAGAGAAGGTTCTAGAATTTGGGACAAGCTACCCTTCAGACATCAAATTTCGTATATCTAAAGTAGCCAGGACTGCCCTGTGTTATATCTGGTGTATTAGTGTAAGCTTAAATAGCACATTCTTTCATTGTAAAGTATTCTGTTGTAAAAGAGAACCTTTATGATCGTCTTTCTTATACCAAGCCACTCTTGACACAGAGGACAGAAATTCTCTCCAAGAATTGGATAATGTGTAGCCCAAAAATGAGAATAAGAATGCTAAATGAAAGTTTAACCACTTGAAAGAGAGAGTTTTGAGGAAAATGAATTTAGGCTGTTGCAAGGTAACAAACCACCCAGAAATTCAGCAGCCCAGCAGTAAGCATTTATTGTTGCTCCTGAGTCTAGGGATCAGCTGGGTGGTTCTTCTGTTCTTGTCAGTGTTCACTTAGGAAGCTCTGCTGATCTTGGCTGGACTGTCCCATGTGCGAGAGGTTGGCTGGATATAGGCTACCCCGGAATGGACTTTGTTGGGATGACTAAGCAGTCCTCCACATGGCTCTTAATCCATCAGGATGTTCTAAATTTGGAGAGAGAGAGAGAGAGAAAGAGAGAGAGAGAGAGAGAGAGAGAGAGAGAGAGAGAGAGAGAGAGAGAGAGAAAAGAAAAAAGTATACATGGCTTGGAACCCTCAATGAGCACATGATCATTTCTGTTGCATTCTCATGCATATAATGGTAGCCCAGACTCAAAGGGTTAAGGAACAGGTTTTACTTCTTGGTAGGAAAAGCTTCAGACTCATTATACAAGGCTTAGATGCAGAGACAGGTAGAGATTGAGCCAGCAAGGTAATCAATGTGCATAAGGCATTAGAGGATACTTGAAATGTTTTCAGGTAGCTTAGAAAACTCTTTTGGAGCCATAACCAAATTGAATTACTGTTAGTAATAAAGGAACACTTTTCTGTTTTGTTTTGGTGACCCAGAAAATATAAAGGTGGGACATACATGCCCTAACGGTATTAGCTGTGTGTTTTTATGAGTGAGTAGTCTGAAACTGTTATGCATAACATCCTTTTATGTACATATACAGATTTCCGAGAGTCACTCTCAGAGACTGCATTGTCCATTTTGCCTTACTGTAATGAAATAATTGAGGCTAGATAACTTTGTGAAGAATGAAGTAAGTTTATTTATTTACTTACTTACTTACTTACTTACTTACTTGTACTTGGGATTGAACCCAGGGGCATTCTACCTCCAAGCTACATCTGCAACCCTCATTTAATTTTTTTTTTTAACTTTGAAACAAGGCCTTACTAAGTTGCTGAGGGTCTCGCTAAGTTGCCAAGGCTGGCCTCAAGCCTGTGATCCTCCTGCCCAGCCTCCCAAGTACTGGGATTATAGATATGTGCCACTGTGCCTGGCTTAAAAAAATGTTATTTAGCTCACAATTCTGGAGGTCCAAGAGCTTACACCTGGTGATAGCCTCCCAGATGGTAGAATATGGGAGTACTCAGGGAATCCCATGGCAAGAGACAGGAATATATATGTTTCCATAGCTTTTGCTAACCTTCCTCTTATAAAACTACTAGTGTTCAATCATGGGGCTCCTTACTGATGACAATAAGACACCTTAGCCACCTCTAGAAGGTCCCACCTCCAAACACCACAGTCACAATAAGTTTCTACTCTCAATACTTGACGATGGAGATTAAATTTCAACACATGAATCCCCATTGGTCACACTCAAACCACATCCAGACCATGGCGTTCAAGATGACTATATTTTTCTCAAGTGCTGCATAGGAAACTGCATTTGCCTGGAGCTCCAGGTAATTCTGACTAAGGTAGTTAGTTCATAAACCAAACTTTCTGTAGTAGCCAGGGTTCCTCATAGACTTTCAGCACCAGACAACCAGGCAGCAACCTTCTCTTCTTGTCTATCAGTTATGACAAGATTTTCTTCTTGGAGACTCATGATGGTCTTCATTATTTGGTTAAGCCACCTCAACTGTGACAGCATGTTATTGAAAACCATCCTCAGTTTAAATGCAACAACGGTGCTTCATGAGTTACTAGAACTGTTAAAAGATAAACTGAGACACATTAAAGCATGAAGAAGTTTATTTTGCAAGTGAAGATTCATTAATCAGGCCTCACTGGGCCACCAATGGTTCAAGGTTCCCCAAAGGGGCTTCCCAAGGGCATGGCTATTACAGATTGACTATAGAAGCAAAGCAAAGAAACTATGTGATTGGTTAAAGTAAAGCAATAGCCTTATTCATTCATTCCAATGGAAAGTACATAGTTAAATTTGGTTGGCAATTTCTGACTATTAAGCTTATGCTTTGGTTTTAGAATATGACTATGCTACTCTCAAATGTGTTTGGTAGTTGACATAGGAGCCCAGGGTGTTAGATCTGGCTCAGTCTCATGGCCTCCTAACCAGCTAATTACTTTAGCCCAGCCTTCCCTGGCAATTTCAGCCTAGCCTGACCTGTAGTCCCAGGGCTTTATCCCAATATGGTATAGCAGTCATTAAGATTCTCAGGATTTGGTCTGGATTTGAACTGGAAAGAAGGCCCATTGGCCACTTGAGGGTGAGCCTTTGTACCCACTTTGCACTCTAGAACAGTTTTCTCTGGGCCACTGCCATATCACCTTAATTCTCCAGAAAAAAAAAAAAAAAATCAGACCATGTGGATTTTTCCATTCAAGGTATCTAACTAAAGCCTGAATTGGTTAGAGGAAAAAAAGAAAATCAAGGTATGATGAACTTGCTTTTGCAACTTCTTGATGGCATTAGTTCTTGGATTAGAAATGATGTTGGAGTTGAGAGTTTCAGGGTCGTGGTACAGGCTGAAGTTCTCCATAGAAGGAAAACGAACACAAGACAGCAGTGAGGAGGTTCTGCCCCACTTCACTGGATGATGCTACTATGTTGTAGATTTTAAAGCTTGGAAATAAACCAAGCAAAGGAGTAGAGCCACAGCAAGGAGGAAAGAAACACTCAGGGGTAAACATGTCCTAGAGAGGGCGGCAGGGAACCCAGGCTGCAAAGCTTCTGTATGTAGTAAAATGAGTTTGTGAAAAACTATAATAAAGTTAAGGAGCTTCTCTCCTGTAGGACTATGAATTTTAATGTACTGACATGCATCATGAATCTCTAAATGTAGAACACCAATGGTTTCACCATAGAACTCTTTCTTCATCTTTCAGGACTCTTTCCTACAGGCTATGCTTTCAGAAATATGATAGTAATAATATGAAAACCTAAAAACACTGGGCATATTTTAGATGCCAGTCACTCTGACAGTGCTTTATAAATTCCATGACATTTTATTTTCCTTTTGCAAGTGAGGAAACTGAGGTTCAGTTTGTCACTTAGCCCATAAGTGGCAGAGCGTGGATCTGATTCCAAAATAGGACCATATCAATCACTGGGCCCCAGGTAGGGTATTTTGTGTTACTCTCATGTGCAGCTATGACCATTTATTTAGCACTAACTATATGTCAAATATTTTCACCAGAATATGCAGTTATTACTGTAAGCATTCCTATTATTACAATCTACCCAGATCCTCATGAATAGAATAGAATAATTCAAAGCATTTCCAAGTTCCTCACAGGAGTTTAGAAGCGATGTGTTCCAGCACCAGGGCTTAGAACTGTCGAGTCACTTGGAATACTGCTTGTATCCGTGTTTTGCTCTGTGCATTTATAATGGCAAAAAAACTGCTCAGCATTTCTCTCCCACACACCTACCTTTGTTTGGGCTGCAATTGGAGAGGGATTAATTTATGCTAATTCCACACAACAAGCCAAAGCCCATTTATCACCAGATTCCATTCCTCAGCAAAACACACATAAATGCACCTAAGTGTTGGGCAAACGAAGATGTGCAGCTGCTGTTTTGTGGAACAGTAATAAACCCGTTTATATTCAGGCACAGATCAACAAGCAGAAGCCACCCACGGAACACAGAGGGCAGTGGCACTTAATCTCTCCCGGCTGCTGTCTGCTGGGTCCTGCTTGCCTGCCTCCTAGAATTGAATAAGTGATGGGTCTGGGGTAGGGGAATGGATAGCACATTTCAGAGCCTGGGAGGCGAAGACTTATTTTCCCAAACAAATGTGCTAATTACCTAACAGTGTTGGTGCTGCTTCTTTAAGAAGGATGATTTGAGGGTGGATGATTTAGGATCAAACGATTTTTAACCTTGTGATGGGAAGAAAGGAGGAGGAAAGGAACAGAAGGAAAACAGAATTTGTGTATTTCCGTGTATGTGCATGTGTGCACGTGCAAGTGTTTGCTTTTGTGTTCATGAGAATCCAGATGAGGCTATTTCCTTAATTTTCCATTGATTTCAAATGCCACCCCTCCAAGCAAACTCTGCCTGCACCCTAGTTGCACCTTATTACTGATGTCCTAGTATGCTAACAGAGCATCATCAAGGGGTGAGTTTAACTTACTCCTGCCTCTAATCCTTCTCACCATAGGCAGTACCTCTCTGGGCCTCCATGTTTCCCTGCCCAATCAAGGGTTTGCATTAGAAGATTACCTTTAAAATACTGTCTTCTTCTTATTTCTTTCATGCAATGACAGTATTGTGATAATGTAGAAAAAGATAGAGATACTTCAGATTTTAAAGTTGGAGATGATAAAATTATTTATCTGAGATTTGCTTGGAAATAATACAGTAGTTGCTGTCTTGTAGATGAGATGAGAGGAGAAAATAAGTGATAGTTGTTAAGACTAAGTGGCAGGCACATGAGGCTTGATTTCTCTATTATCTGTCTTTGCACACTCACACACAAATATGTACACATTTGTGTCATCCAAATTTAAGAGTGTATGTTCTAGAATTTTAAGTGTTCTTATTTTGTTTTTTATGTTTTGATGGTACTGGGGATTGAACCCAAGGGCATTCTCCTTCTGAGATACACTGCTAGTCCCTTTTCTTATTTTTTATTTTTATGTTTTATTTTGAGACAGGGTCTTACTAGGTTGCTGAGAGTTTCACAAAGTTGCGGAGGATGGTTTAGAACCTGTGATCCTCCTGCCTCAGCCTACCAAGTACTGGGTTTACAGGTGTGCACCACCACACCCAGCCTCTAACTGTTCCTTTTAAAACTCTTTAAATGTGTCACTTGTTAATTTCTTCCCATGCTATATAGGAAGAAATTACCTTTAATCCTCAATCTCAAAAATATATTTTTTCTAAAGATCTCCCACCAAGTTGAATATATAGAAAGTGTGTGTGTGTGTGTGTGTGTGTGTGTGTGTGTGTGTGTGTGTGTGTCTGAGAGAGACAGAGTGAGAACTAGAGAGAGAGAGAGAGTATGAATAAGAACTTGGGTTCAAGTCTTCATTCTTCCACTTACTAATTCCAAGTCCTTTGGAATGGTAACTTCACCAACAAGAACTTCACCATTCTTATCTATGTAATGGGATCATAGTGCCTGCCTTTCACTTGTGAAAATCAACTGTGATAAGGTCTCTGAGGAATGGAAGGTGTTCTCTTCCCCTGATGAAATCCCAACAAGTGTAGTATAAATTCTGAAGTATTTCTGGACTCTGCTAATGGATGGCACTGAGCACTGTGTTTTCTCATTTGAGGTAGAAAACAAGCTTACCTTAGATGTTCCACTATGGTGGGACTGCTCCTGTCTTTACAAACACACACACACACACCCTCATTCCTACTTTGCAGTTAACTTGCTGCTTGATTTACAGGGCACAGAGGATAGCAGGGGCTCCTTATACTCAATAAGCTGATTCTACTAAACTATGATTATTTTCTGAGAGAAAAAGCTTAGCTTCATTTCATACCAAAACTAAGTGGTTATATGAAATATGCTTCCTCATAGTAGCCACTGAATGACTGGGATGTAATCCTATAAAACCAGAGAGAGCAGAAGCAGTCAAAGGTGTGTTTTTAGACAATTAATATTGCAGTCACTTATTCTTGAACGTTTTCACCTTGATGGCCAGAACACTGCCCTCTTGGCTCTCAACTGAGACAAGCCACAGAAACTGGTGCTTAAAGGTCACCTGCATTTGTGGGTATCAGACTTTGCTTACACTGATGGAAGCTAAAGGTCAAAATCCAAGCTTCCACAGGGTACAGGTCGATTGTTTTTTAGGCTTGAGCTATGCCATATTTGCAAAATGTCAGTTCTTGAGAGTGTAGAAATTAATTGCAAACAAAACCATTACAACGACCACAGGTTTGGCCCTGAGCTGGATGAAGATTTGAAGAGAAATGTTTTGCAGAACTGAGCTCTAAAGGGAAACTCAGAGAGGGAGACTAATGTTTGCAGAAGCATCTGTTTTGGTTGAGAGGAGAAATCACAACTTTGGGAAGGCTACAGCTTGCTGATGTGGGCTGTCAGGACTTGGGGAAGTTGTGAAGCTAACTGGATGGCACACCTCTCCCTGAGCATCAGAATGGTCACCCCAGAAAAACATTCATTAGCCATCCATACCTTCCTGGAGTGTGCGAAGCATGTGCCATCACTTCCCAGTTCTGTCTCTCACAACTGCCAGAGTAGGGGTGATGTTTGGCCTTATCAAAGTTTCAACTTTACAGTGGTGCAAAAGTATACCTGTATGACCATTTTGTTTTTCACTTCCAGTACAGTATCAGTGAAGTACGTGAGATATCCAACATTTTATTATAAAGTACACTTTGTGTTAGATTTTTTTTCCCTAACTGTCGGCTAGTATAAGTGTCCTGAGCACATCTGAGGTAGGCTAGGCTAAGCTGTGATGTTTGGAAAGTTAAGTGTGTGAAATGCACTTATGTCCATTATGCTTTGATATTTTCAAGTTTTAATGAATTCAGCAAGATATTACCCTATCATTGAGTCAAGTAGCATATGTATTGATTAATAATAATGATAATCCTAATAATAGTAGCAGCAGCAATAGAAATGAGAGCTAATACTTATAGAGAGATTAATAACTAGATACATTAACTCATTTAATCCTCACAGCCACTCAGTAATACTTGTTTCTTCTAATCACATAAGGCATATTAAGGTGAAGTTGCTTACTAAGGATCACATAGCCAGAAAATGGGGGAGCAGGGCTGAAATCCGAGCATTCTGTATACAGGGTCTGTGATTTTCGTTGCTGGGACAGGTCAGCTGGAGCACTGTGGGGGCTGAGTCAGGCCCCAATGCAGGTATGTGTCAGCTGTGTAATGTGTACCTTGTGTGTCTGACACACATGGTTTTCTGGGACTCACCATGCCAGCATATGAACGGTGTAAGTCTCTGCTCATGACCGTGCCTTGCTTCCTCCCCCAGCCCCCCTGGTGGACCTCACCCCAACCCACAGCGGATCCGCCATGCTGATGCTGCTCTCAGTGGTGTTTGTGGGGCTAGCCGTGTTCGTCATCTACAAATTTAAAAGGTGCGTGTCCCTCCATTCATGTCTCCCCGACCTCCTCCCTCTTTCTGACAGGTTCAGAAGCACACATCAAAGTGTTGTGCTTCTCCCATGCAGAGCGGTGATGGTTTCTGTTAATGTTTTAGGAAGATCCCGGGCATTAATGTTTATGCCCAGATGCAGAATGAGAAAGAACAAGAGATGATCAGTCCAGTCAGTCACACTGAAAGCAGGCCCAGTGTCCCTCAGACTGAACTAAGGAGGCCTGGCCAGCTTATAGATGAGAAGGTGGAATCACAGCTCATAGGTAAATGATTCCCAGTAGCCATCAGCTGTTCAGCCTGAGGAATTAATTAATGGCTGACTCTCCCTCTAACCCCTTTCTGGCTTACATAACCACTTTCTTCTGCTCTAACACCCTGAGAGAAATAGCTAAGATGCCTCTTTCTTGCTCCTATCTAGTTTGTTTTTCTCTCATTAACATATTTCCCTTTTTGCAAAAAACGTTTCCTAAAATACTGGTCTTTGAATGTTTATGAGCAAAGAGCATAGCATTTTTTTCTAACAATATGATAGAAGGAGAGGCCTCAGGCTGGGGATGGTGGACTGGAGGGCGGGGCTGGGGTTCAGGGACAGGGTGTGTATTGACCAAAGCAAAACTACAGATAGCCCCAAGGAGATAATAGGGTTGCAGAGGAGGGACATGAGAGTGCCCAGTCTGAATATCGGGTTTTTTTTTTTTTTTTTTTTTGGTGTTCTTCTTTTTCTTTTTTAATCTAGAAACTTTTTTTTTAAACCTAGATAACTGGTTATCTAGAAACAAGGTTCCTGCGAACTTGAAGATAAGTTCTCAGAAATGGGTATTCCAAAAGAGACCAAGTGCAGGGTTAGATAAAGCAGATCTGCAAATGTCTCTTCCTTTTTGATTGTCCCTTATCATAAGTCCTTAAATGGACTTTATATTTCAATCAATCTCTCTCTTTGCCTAAGAAGTAAGCATGGGGAACCGACAGTTAGGTATAGTGAGTCCAAAGTTCAATTGCTAAGTCCTACTATTTATTGCAGAAGAAATTTTCCAGGAAGTTAGACAGATCCATGGAGCCACCATTGCTGATCCATTTCTCTCTCTGGTTTCTCCTGCCTGTTGGCCTCAGGAGTTGAAGTTGTAAATGTTCACATCTAGACCCTGCATTGCTGACTGCGATGGATAAATTATTATATCCACATTTCACTCTAATGTCATAAAGCCAAACCACCTAGAAGGCCTTTACATAGGATTGTTAATCTGTTGCTTGGGGGAAAAATGAGTATGTAAATGAAAATAGAACCCTTTCTTTAAATAGATATAGGAAAAAATCTGGAGTGATATTAAGGGGAAATTTAAATGCAATGACTGGCTCATCTTGTAGGTAATAATAACAACTGCAGCCACATCTGGTGTCCAATTTTCACAGCACATTTTCTTTTATTGGGGGAGACAGGGTGATAAATACATAATAGCTTGGGGTTAAAAAGGGAAAAGGCTTTTCTATGTTGATGTCCAGAGAAGCATTCACCCTGTCTGTTCACTTTTAAAGTGTCTAAGATGCTGCATTTTGGGGGTCATTTGGCTCTCAGTCCCATTTCCACAGGGTATGAAGTGCAGGGGCTGTTTACTTTATTAAAGTAGCAATTCTCCTTCACCAGGACTATCTTGCAGCACATTGCAATATCTCTGACACCTTTCCCTTTCCAATGTCATTAAATGAGTAAGTGTTACACGTTTTCTCTTAGGAGAGTAGCTTTACCCTCCCCTCCCTCCCCTTCTACTCAACCTGGTGACTCATCTCTCCGATTGCAAAGAGCAAGACACGCCACTCCACCTTCAACGCCAAAGCGGGGATCTGCTGGGGCACAATTTGCAATTTAAGGAAAACCCCCAAAGGCTACAGGCGACCTGCTGATCAGGAAAGAATTTCGCTCTTGTCAAGTGCATCATCCTTCATGACCACTAACTTTGTGTTTTTTTTCTTTCCTTTGTTGTTCTGTTTCCTATTTTGCCAGGAAGTATTTCCATAGTTGCTGAGAATCAAAGCACAAAAGAAATCCCTACCTATGTAAATGTTTGAATGGAGGACGCCAGTAAAACAAAACAAAACAATACAAAAAAAAATAAAAATAAAAACAATCAAAATCCAAACAAACACTCACTCACTGCATATGGACTTTTTAATTCTTCAGACACAGACAACAAGGGTTTTTAGCTTTAAGCCTGTGCATGTGGACAATACCTTGAGAACACGTTTGGAGGGGCAGTGTACAGGTGCTCTATTTTAATGGAAAACACTCCCCTCCCCCTTTCTTCTTTTTTTTTTTTTTTTCTGATCGGTCATGTTTATAGAAAATTCATAACATATATAGGCCAAGGAAATCTGCATGTATTTTTGGACATATTCTTGGCTCTAGATTTAACAGCTATTTTAGCACTATGGGCTGATGGGTGGATTAGCCATCCCGGGCCTTTTCATAAGACACAAAGACATGCACAGGAGTTTGAACCCCTGAGCTGTTTCTCTGTTCCCCTTTCTTTATTGTCATTTCCCCTTCTGAGTTAGCTTCAGCAGCTCTGTCGGTCGGTCAACAGTGGCCACAGGCTGCTCTCTCTCCATTCTCTGTGGCCACAGGGACAGAGATGCAAGTTGAAGATCCATGCGTGCAGGTACAATAGGAAAGGAGAGGAGGCAGGGACCAAAGCATGTCAGAAATGGACCTTTGTTTCCTGTTCAGCTTTTCTCCTTGCAGCTTTCCCTCCTCTTTTCCCAACTGATGTAGAAAATGGAATTTTTCCAGTAGTTACTCATCATCTGGTCTACCCATTTTTTTCCCATTCATATGTGGCCAAGATCTATTAATGTCTTAAATCTCTTCCATCCAATTCCCCAAGTTATCTTTCAAAGACTCTCATTTTTTCTTCCCAGACATGTTACTAGATTTTGGACATTAACCCTGACATTTCCTAAATACTGGTCTAGCCTCTGCCAACCCCGACCCTACCACTTGCAAGTCTCTGTCGGTTTTGTATACTCCCGAGCATGCCAGCTTCCGTGCACACAGACCAGGCTGCGTCCTGCCTACCGGGATTCGGTTTCATGTACCCAATGTCTCTTCCTCTAGAAATCCCTTTCCCGAATATCCTTCCCTTTCCCCACCTGGAAATACATAATGTGTGTGAAAGACATATGCAAAGCAATCCAAACCCGGCCATATATTTTGGAAAAGAAAGCATACCACTGATGAGTGGTGCTCTCCCACATTAGCAAAAATCATGTGCAGTCAGATTCTGGAAGATCCTTGTGAGAAATGTTTTGAACATCTAACTGTATTGCAGGGCAGTTTCTTCCTGTGATTGTTGCTGTTATGCAATAGTTCCTTTCTCACAGTAGAATAAAAATTTTTGTGAAGTAAAACCAATTCTAATCAGGAGGAGAAGCAGGTTAATGGACTTAATGCTTGAGAGTGTCAAATAAGTCTGAAAAAATAGGTCTTATCTTACATTAGGATGAGATTTTGCTTATTTGGAGTGATCCCAGTGATTTCCCATGTGCTCTCTGATCTCTGAATTCCATGGTATCAGTAAAGGAAAAATAAGTCAGTATAAAAGGGAGGAGTTGGCTGATTACAGCAAAGTGAAAAAAAAAAAATTCTCAAAGCATGAAGGAATTTCGGTTTTCCCAGGGCGATCATGAAAGAAGGACCAGAGAGAGAAGGAAACAAAAGCTTGTTTCCTACTGAAACCCCTTCAGCACTTGGACTGGACAAAGCCCACTTTTGAAGGGCAAGAGAAAGGCACTCTGATAATCATTCAGAGAACCCAGCCTCCTTCTTGGAACAGGGTATGCCAGGGATCCTGGTGATAAGGAGGGCACCCTAAGGATCCTGATGATCCCTGCCCTTATGTAGTTCAGGCAGGGGACCAGCAGCAAAGCAGCTGTCAGAAGTTAATCAAATGGAAGGTTTTATGGTTGAGGATGCCCCATACAAATCTAGGCAGTAGATTATGCCTGGGGCGGCCACCTCTTTGTAGAACTCAATTGATTCCCAATCTGCCAGGCTTCCTATCTCATGGGAAACATCCTCATTGGTTCTCTTTGGTTGGTGCCTCCCACATCTAATCTAGAAGACAAAGTGTTTAAAAACCTAAAGAGGCTCACTGGGACTGGCACAGGGAGCCCTCAGAGTTGCAGTTCAGTTCATTTTAATTAGAAAACTATGAAATGATATTCTAGCACAGTGCCTTGCCTATAGTAGTATTGTGAAAATTATTTGTCAGTGAAATAAATATATGGAAGATATAGGGGAGAAGGGGCTTTAAGTCCTAATTTAATATAGAGGTGGCCATGAGATGCCTGGCATTTTGGAAAGTGACCAAAGATGGCCAGCTGCAAAGTTAGCATCTCCAGTGTCCTCATGTGCCTCTCCTCAAAGCTCCCTCCCACCTGTAGGTGATTAGTGAGGCAAGGTACTGCTTAGAGGACATCTCATTGTTCCTGTGACGTTGGCAGCAGTTCTCAAAGTGGGGTACCCAGGCTAGCAGTATCAGCACCACCTAGACCTGTTAGATTCTGGTCCCATATCTCAAGGTTACCAAGTCAGAAACTCTAGGGATTGAATTGTGTTGTTCTCCATTATTGAGTGATGGTGGGCCCGGCGATCTGTTTCGACAAGTTATCTAGGTGATTATGATACAAGTTTGAGTTTGAGAGCCACCATCCTAGGCCATGCCAGCTCAGTCCCAAAGAGAAGGTAGTTATGAAAGCCTACAAGTGGGAGGGACCCAAGTGCCTACATACTCACCAATAGCAGGTGCGAACACAGTGAGGCGTTTGGTGGGCTTAAGGCCAGAGGAGTATGGGGAGGGATGTGTGTGGAAGGTAAGATTCAGGGCAAGCTAAAACTATGATACTGCAACATTTTCTAAAACCCCAGAAGGCAAACTGTGCATGCTCTACCCTGAATTATCCAACCAACATTTTCTCCCCTGCCTTATTCCTAATTGGATTCACTGTCCAAAATGCAGAGGTTTGCTTTGCTTTTTTTTCAGAAGTTCCCAACAGCAACTTTGAGAGCAATGGGGTGCTTGGCAGCTGTTCTGTGTTTTCCAGGATTCCAACTGAGCATTGAAATCCCTCATTTGCCAACTTATTTTTATAGGAAGCCAATTTAAAAAAAAAAATGAAAGTTTTCTTATAGTATTGGAACTACTTCTAATTTTAAAATGACTTTTTTGATGTATTTTTTGTTAAATACTATGTAGTGTAATGTATAATTGCTCTTGTTTATTGCTTTTACAATCATATTTATTAAACAGATAATGTCTCTAAAGTCTCTGCCTTAAGGTGTTTATTTTATCCTGAAACTTGGTGCTCAGTCTAAAAGTGATGCATTTATAAGATTTCATAAAGGCTAATTGCTTGAGGATGTAGTTCACACCACAAGCTCAAGGTTTTTTACTAACAAAATAGAATATATTCTCCAACCTAAATCCTACCTGCACTTCAGTTGATTCTACACTTGTCACTTTATTAAATTGCTTTATTCCATCTAAAAATCAGTCCAAACTGTTTACTTTGGGAGGGGTAACATGCCCACTATTACAAAGTTCAAAATTATAAATTGCTACTACTGAACAGGCCCATTCAAATTTGTTTGCAAATTTTTAGTTCCTGGAGGACCAAAGTGCATTCAATGAACTGAAATTTGGGGGGAGGGCTAAAGGCTCACGATGATAGAATGAAAACCGCTTTGGACCTGGGATAGGAAAGGGCAGTTCTCATCTGCCTGTACCAGCTGTGTGACCTTGAGCAAATCACTTTAACACACAAAAGCTTCAGTGTTTTCATGCATATAATTTGGAGAAAGAAGACCACTTCCAGCTCTGGTATTCTGGGTGGGTGAGTCATCCCCAGGAGTCCCAAATCAATTATTTAAATTTAGTGGAAAATAAAGAGGTAGACCAGATCCATCTCTCATTGGTATTGTTTGGTTCTTATATTTGGTGGAAATATTTGTGCAGGCACAAAACCGGCTTCAACTTTCCCAAATACCTAGCAGGAATAGAATGTTCCTTCCACAGTCTCACCATGCATGCGAATTCCAGTTGTCTTAAGGGTGCCTTTAGCACTTCCTTCCCCACAGGCAAAGTCCTCTGATCCTTCATTCCTTTCCAGGGCAGAGCCTAGGCTGTTCCTCCCCATCAGAGTTTAGCCAAACAAAAAGAACACATCCTTAGATATTTCACACAGAGGGGATTTAACATAGGTAATTTGTTGCTTGAATAATGGAAGTGCCAGAAATGTCAAATAGGAGCAGTCCCTTGATTAGCCACTGGAGGAAGTCTCTGATTTCCCTGACCTGGGGTGACCAGGTGTGACCAGAGCCCTGGAGCTGAGACTAACAGGTTGAAGTCAGCATCACAGAGGACTTGACTGGGAGCTGGAGTCCTGGAGGAGACAGGACCTCTGCTAAGGATGCTGCTGGAGCAGAGGACACAGGAGACGTGACTTGCCTTTCCCTTTTCCCTGCTCCTCTCATCTACGGGCCATGCTTCCCACAGCCCAAACCTGACCAAAAGCCAACTGGCAGTGGAGCCTGGAAAATATTTACTGAACTAGAGAGCAGAGAAGGGAAGGGTTGGGTTGGGGTATGGATTTGAGAGAAAGTGAGTAGTTGACAGGTACCCAATGCCTTTCAAGGTTAAATCAACACATTAAAATCAAGAAATTTCCCCCAGCCCAAGGGCACCCATTAAAGGGGGAGCAGCCCCTAGCTCTGAGACTTTCTTCACATTATTAACAATACATATTTAGGACTTGGCGTTATATTTATGTATGGCATTTTATGCCTTTCTCTCTGAGTTCTATGCTCATTTAGCACAGGATCTTTTTAAATTTTATTTTATTTTAAAATTTAATACCTTTGCCACCTAGCACTGGACATTGCCATTAGGGGGCACTAGATAAATGTTGGATGAAACACAACCCTGGATTTTTCAGTTCAGCCTGGCGAGCCGGTCCATTTGATTTAGCAAAGATCTCCGAGGTGGTTTCACGGGTCAAACCTCACCCAGCTAGCACCTCTAATTACATGTCCAATTGCTGTTTGTCAAGAATCAACACCCCCCTGCCCTTCTCTTCTGTTACCATGCAAGCTGCTGTATTGAGGGAGCTATTCTTAGACATTAATTTAAGTGAAATAATTGCACATTAGGAAAAAAAAGTGAAAAACAGCTGGATAGAAAGTAGAATGAAAATCAAAGGCCCAAGTTTGATTTCTGGATCATTATGTAATTTGTTTACCTATTTCCTGAGGAGTTAATAGGATTTTGAGAATGCTTGCTTGGCTATGTTTGCATAGTAGGGGAATCCCAAAATAATTCCAGATGAATACATGCAAAGGAATGGCTATTGTGAACGTTCAGTGTTAAATACATTAAAAGGGATCTATGGGTTGCAGAATGCAGATATTTTTTGATCTGTGTGTGGTAGATATCATGGGATGGAGTGATAATATAACTGCCAAGAAGGCATATAAAATATCTGCCTTCACAAAGCATGCATTCTAACAGGAACAGTAAACACATTACATAATTTAGTGTTATATACACAGCACTGTCATATATATAAGATAATTTCTAGATATTGAAATGTAAAAAATAGAATTAAAACATGATAGGTGCAGAGTGATTGGGAGCAAGGATGTGAGTGGGGAGATTTAGACAAAAATGTCTGGATGCTAAGGGACAACCTCTCTTGGATCTGAACGCAGAACAGGAACCAGCCATTGGAAGACACACGCATTGCGGGGATGCACTCAAAATTAACCTTAGAGCCACCCCACTCAGAAGCAATTTTGTATTTAAATAATTAGAAATGCTTCTGAGTTTAAGGGAAGATAGTCTTACACAGCACATGCACAGAGTTTTCCCCAGATAATCGTATATGCACACAATTGTCCTATATGTGACACACATGTTCTGAAAAATCACCTGACTACAAAAAATGACATGGTAAAATTCCATGTTTAGGGAACAAAACAGGCTGAAACAGAACACAAAACATTTTTCATATCTCAGGGTAAAATGTCTCTGGATGCATTAAAAAAAAAAAGATGCAAGCTTAATTAAAATGGTGACACAGTTTTACATACATTAAATGGTTAAGAAAGACACAAATACCTATCTTGAAAATGACCTGAAGTTTGCTGGTGTGAATTATTGTGCAAAGTTATATGAAATCAGACACATTTGTGACACTAAATGTGGATGGTGCGGCGGAACACACAGGCAGACGAGGGTGGCTGATAAATGCTTGAGGATTTGTGTCTGGTATGTATTTTTACACAGTAGTTTTGTTAGGTACCTAGATTAGAGATGAGCAGGGCAGGGAAAGAAATTGACAGAGGATTTGACCAAACCTTGTGAGAAGAGGTAAGGAACTACAATTGTTGTTTTAGAGACCACCTCCATCCCCAGGGCTTCACTTAGAGTCCCAGAGAAACTCTCCAACTGGTGATGGAAAGAGAGATAGTAACCTCCCCGAATGCATATGCATTAGGGGGAGGGGTTTCGGTGCTGAACACAATTAGGCAGAAGATTCTGGCCCTTTTTCCAGGCCTGGAAACAAACCACTTCAGACCCATTTTCTGGAGATCTCTCCTTGCCCCATACCATTTCTCACCCGAGGGAAATAATGGGAGCCTTTCTTTGGAATATGACTACCTTTATCATGGCCTTCTTTTATTGCTGTGCCCCCACTTCCCAAGTAAACCTCTTATCTTCCCTAGTTGAGCTTTTTATTTGAAAGCAAGAACTGAGGAAGAGAGATTATAGCTCCGTAATAGTAATTTCTAGGGAAAACATCGCAGTTTCAGCTGGGTGCAGTTTTCTGTATTCACCTAGTGTTTCTTATTGAAATTACACATAAGCAAACACCACATTTAAATGTTATGTGGAGGACAGACTATTGCAAGTGATAGTTTAAAAGTAATTTGGAAGTCAGTTACAGAGGTCCATGCCTATAATCCTAGTACTGGGGAGGCTGAGACAGAAGGATCAAAGTTCAAAGCCATCCTGGGCAACCTAGTGAGACCCTATCTCAAATTAAAAAGGACTGGGGATGTAGCTCTGTGATAGAGTGCCCTGGGTTCAATCCTCAGTAACTCACACATGTAATTTGGATATAGAGGCAGAAGGAAGTTGTCCTACTTGACAACAGAGAGAAAAGGTAATAAATAGTGCAATCCTCACCCAGTTCTTCCTAATCTCAACCTGAAGCCTTTTGGTGGGACCAGCAGTCCCACCCACGGCCACAGAACTGGATGCAGCCAGCCGTTATTCTTGGAAACATGACTGTGGTCACCAAGGATGTTAAATTGTGATCAGACTCCTTGTTAAAAAGGATTGTGTGAAAAACACACTTATGAAGCTGGGCTTGGTGGCACATGCTTGTAATCCCAGCATTTGGGAGGCTGAGACCAGAGGATCCCAGGTTTGAGGCCAGCTTCAGCTACTTAGTGAGGCACTCCACAACTTAGTGAGACCCTGTTTCAAAAGAAAGAATAAAAACTAGGGCTGGGGATATAATGCCTCTGAGGAGGTAGAATGCCTCTGAGTTCAATCCCCAGTACCACAAAAAAAAAAAAAAAAAAAAAAAAAAAAATTAAAAAAAAAAAAAAAAAAAAAAAAAAAAAAAAAAAAAAAAACACTTTGAAAAGTTTAAAGATAAGCACAAGTTTCTAGATGATAATAAAAACACGTGGTGAACAATACGAAGATATTTCAATAAATGCATATGTATATGCCTTCATAAAGACTTCTTGCACCTGTAAGTATCAATAATAGCTTGGTGATACAGAAAAAAGATGCAAGAAATAGTATGTATAAACTAATCAGTTAGCCAGGAATCATAATACACACATATATAAAATAAAACAGAAGGCTTCCATTAGAACTCTTTTTCCAAAGAGTAATGGGATATGAAAATTCATGTGATATTAAGAGCTGAATTTAAATTTTTACATAGTATATAACAATTTGTAAAGCAAATGTACAGCTGGAGGTGTACCTCAGTGATAAAGCACTTACCTAACCTATGCAAAGTGCTGGGTTTGATCTCCAGTACTAGGGATATATATGTACAGAAAGAGAGACTAAAAAAATAGTAACACTTTATTTCTAACTTTAAAACTATCAATATTTCAATTCCTTTTTTTTGGCATAGATTCTAAGTTTTTCTAATACAAACATTTATTTCTTACATGCTCAAAAAATTCCAAATAAAATTTATAAGAAGCATAGTGTTACATAAATGTAAGGTATTATATTTACTTATTAATTATACAATTATAAGCAAAAACGTTTATAGGGCAATTCACAATTTGGATCAGCATATACTTAAATTCCTTCGAATAATTAAAAACAGCTTTCTAGATAAAATGACAAATTTATCTCATTTCCATCAACTTAAACTCATATTAAGATGAAAATATTGTTTTGCTATAATGGCACCTGCAATTTTTATCCCTGGAATTTCAAATGTTAAAAATTTTATAGCTGTGATACTTTGGTATCATGTGTGTATATATGTATGTACACATATACACAAATACATACAGTATGTGATTAATTAAATTTTACAGCATATAATGAGGTAACAATGGAGCTGGGTATGTGGTACATGCCTGTAATTCCAATACTTGAGAAGATGAGATAGGAGGAAGGCAGGTTTGAAGCCATCCTCAGCAACTTAATGAAGCTCTTAGCATCGTAGCAAGATCCTGTTTTCAAATCAAAAATAAAATAGGGCTAGGGGTTTGGCTCATAGGTAGAACACCCCTGCACCACATGAACACAAAAAAATTAAATATGTATACCTGCATATTTACATACATATATATATAGTGCAATCCTCACCCAGTTCTTCCTCATCTCAACCTGAAGCCTTTTGGTGGGACCAGCAGTCCCATACATGGAAGTAAAATATCTGATGTGAACAAATAATGACGTAAGAACAGTTATGGACCATAAACACACAGAAAGATGTGCTAATAATGGATCTGGACCCTATTAGCCGCACTGTGTGCTGACTACCTGAAGATGAGGGTTATTCTAATCTTTGCAGGGTTCTCTCTGAAGATTTTGTTATTCTTCAGTGTTCATGGTGAACACCAGACTGAGGAGGGAGAGGGAGGTGGAGGCAGCTATTCCTAGGAGAGAAGATGTGGGATCTGCTGGGGGCTACCCTCCACTTTAACTTGAATAGTCATCTTGTCAATTGCCCAAACAGTAGCTAGGCACTTTACTTACCACCTTTCAGCCACAAAAAGGATGGAAACCTTACTTAATACCACCAACATGTAATACCACACACTTGACACATGGCTGGCATTGGCCTAGCCAAGCATCTGCTGAAGAACTGAGGGCAGGAAGTTCTCAGTGACCAAGGCCAGGACCCAGAGGCCATGCTGACAGTCAAACTGTAAATTGAATTTACAGTGGAAAGTCCAGGTCCCAACACAGGTGTGAGCATGAGTGACCACTAGGTCTAAAGGGCCAAAGGCTATCCATTTAATTCCCAAGCCAAGAGTTAAGAGCCACATGGAAATAAAATATAAAAATGAAGCGAAAGTGTAGATTAAGGAAGTTGTGAATGGAAAATACATTGATGAAAGAAATAGTAGAGCGACTACAATTTTCTTTAACATTCTGAATCATCATATATCCATTATCTTATTTAATTCACACAAACTCCGAATGGTTCCTTTCTTTTGCATTTGATGAAAGTAAAGCTCAGAGAACTGAAAAGACTCACTCATGATCACAGTCACAAAGCTGAGGAACCCCCCTGGATTTGTTCCCTCTCAAAGCTTAGTTGTGTACTGGATTAAAGAAGAGCGAGCTGGATTAAAGAAGAGCGAGCTGTGGACAGTGTTCCAAACTTTTTAGTGTGCTGCATTTCAGATGGCTCAAAAGCCAGGCAGACACAGTTGTCCTCGGCAACATGCCTGGCCAAGTTTCTGTCTGGAAGAATGCCCAGAAAAGATGCAGTTCTTCCTTCCTTCGTGCTCTTCAGAGCTTCTCTTCTGCTTGAGATTTAATAGATGTCCTTGAGGATTTACGGAATCAAATTCTCTGGGCATCCAGAGTGGGAGGGCAGACATCACATCATTTGGTAAAATGGCTGTGTGTGTGTGTGTGTGTGTGTGTGTGTGAGAGAGAGAGAGAGAGAAATTAGAAATCATGAGGAAAATAATTGACATGAGATGAAATCTTTCCATACAAACAGTCTGATTATATTCCCAGGAAATCCAGAAGGGCGGGGCAGGTAATTTT
This sequence comes from Graphiurus murinus, assembly GCA_004027655.1. NCBI lineage: Eukaryota > Metazoa > Chordata > Mammalia > Rodentia > Gliridae > Graphiurus > Graphiurus murinus. The sequence goes on along the minus strand of PVLC010003327.1, from coordinate 17,427 downwards.
GTTTATTTTTAATATGACAGACAATTCAGAAAACTATTTCATCTATCTAGTGCATCATTCATAATTTCTAACTGAACTGTATTACAAATGTGCTATAAATGTTATTTCTTTTTTGCTAACCTCCTAATTTATGCCAACATTACCCAAAGAGTGTTGGGACTATGGGACAAGAGGATGTGAAAGGTTTGATATAAGTAGGGGGCAATGAGCTGTAAGAAATGAGAAAGTTAAAGGTGATAGTGTGTGGTATTTTTATTATGTTTTAAGGAATAAGAAGATAAATTGTTTAAAACATGCAAATATTTTACATTAGATTTGTTCACTTAATAATATGAAAACATTAGTCTGGAAAGTTTAATCCACTCATAAAAAATCACATAGCCAGCAAAGTAATAAAGTCAAGATTTCAACTCAGGATTTCCAATGGATATGCCCACTCTTCTCCAGTCCTGCTATGTATGGGTCAGCCACGAATAAGAGATGATTCAAAACAAGAAAAGTACATGTTCTTGTAATTCTCCATTCCAAATGCAGCTTCTGAAAAGACTGGGGGTGATTAGGGAAGGGAGGAAGGGAGATGTAGTCATAAAGAACACACAGTAGAAATAATGCCGTGAGCATTTAAAAAATTTCCAACTCCAATCTCAAAGACTTGTTGGGCAAGGGTGGGAGGGCACCCAGTAGGAAGGGAAGCAAGAGTTGTGTGCATGTATTTTTCTAACACTCTGTACCCCAATAAGATATAAAATTGCAATGAAGCCAATAAATAAAAAGAATCTACACAAGGAAAAGAGTTATCATTCTTCTGAAAAACATACAGCAAATCCTACCTCAGGCTTTGCTATTGAGTTACACAAATAAAGACATACTCCTCTTTGACCTTGTTTTACATGATACATAAGGAAGGTGGGCCATCTAAGCTGTCCCAAAGGAAAGAAATGGAATTTGCTACTAACTTTTGGCAAACAAGTGATAGAGGAAGTATTTTCCAAATACCAGAACTAAATAATCTGAAATCTGACAGTTTATATGAGAGAGAGAGAGAGAGAAAGAGAGACAGAGAGAGATAGATAGCTTAACCTAATCTGTTAGAGATCGGATAACTTAGTATATTTCTCATGTTCATGTATATGGCTTTTCTTCAGTGACCTCATCGCAGGGTAAGACCTTCCTTCCTCACTTTGGCCCATGGAGTGGAAAATTTCTTGCAAAAACTCAGAATGAAGTCTTGTGGCTCTAATATATAAGAACACGTCTGACTCTGACTAAGTGTTATTGATTGGTTTTGGTGTGTGTGCCAATGTTTGTGTTTTAACTGATGAGAACCTATGGTATCATTGCAAACAAGAAAGCACTGGTTTGGGATGTACTGCCAATTCCTGGCATCCTGGCACTTAGGGGGAAGAAATAAGGAGGCCATCCTGGCAAGGACTGGTGAGGCAGGTCAAATATGATTGAGTGACTGCTTCTTGAGTTTAATGTTATTATACAAAGAGGAGCAGAAATCTTATATTGTGCTAGACCCAAACGCAAAGGCAGAGCACGTTACCTCAAGATTTCAATTAGTGATCAAAGCAGAAATCAGGCTGGCAGTTACAATCCATACAATCCCGGAGTGTTCATATAGTTGGTATCTTTCTATTATAGGACCTTGGGTGGAGAAGTAGTGAAAGGCTAATTCTACAGAACAAGGAAATGATGGAAATAAATTATGGCATCTGGATTCAAGGGTGCCATGTCAGAACATAACTGAAATCTGGAGTCTCTGCAAAAATGTGAGGCCTAGGCCAAGTGTCCACATTTGAGCCATCTAGCAGAAACAGGAGAATACCTGGGAATTGATGACCACATAAGTGAGTGTCTGACACTGACCTCAGGTACACCAGACCTTCATCTGAAAGCATCTCAACTTTTCTCAGGTTGAAGAAAGGAGTTGAGGACTCCAAATAGACTATCTTTGGTTGAAGGATGGTTCTTGTACACTGGGAAATGGGTTCCATTTCCTCCAAAATCTCTGGGGATTGATTTTCTGGTATTTTCAGAATTTCTTTGACTGTCCTCCCCACAAATTACACGAAGGACAAGACACATGAAGAAGAACTGCCCTAGCCCATTTTCTATCAGGCTTAAGTAGATTTTGTACTTTCTTTCTCCTTCCACATTCGTCAAACAATTCCTCTTCCTTTGTTGGGTCTTAGCTCTGTATATTTTTAGGGGACAACAAATATGGCTGGTGAACATGTAACCAACTCACGTTGAACTGTGTCAGGCAAAATTTTCTAGGAAACCAGTAGGTTTGCTTATTCTGCATATATGCAGATGTGTTCTTTTTAGTAGAATATGTGGTAGGCAGTTAGTTTCTAAGAACAAAACAAAAGCAATGCCAAGAAGGTTTATTAAGCATATTTCAGAGGCCCGCTCAGCATAGTTTCAGAGGGTGACTGCTATCCACTCCTGGGAAGCAGAGGCAGAAAGTAACTCAGCATGAGGACACATTTTCAGAGCTCCTGGGATATCTCCACTAAGAAGAAAGCCAATTGAAATTGCTTTACCAGAATCATATAATTCTAGAGCTTGAAGATAAATTAGAAATAGTCCTCTAGGTATATCCCGAGTGCTGATTATGTACCGTGCATGATGCTCAACCATCATCTTGGCCAATTGCCTCATATGATGCAGGTGCAGCTGTTTTCTCATGGACACGTAGCAGATGGGTCGCAGAGCAGAGATTCATGCATCCAGATCAAATCCTCTCTCCTATACCACATTGCTAGTTTTAATTCCTTTCTCTGGGACACCTTCCTCTATTGCCACCTATGCAGAACACTACCAAGATCCTTAGAACCAGTAAAAAAAGATCTGATAGCGTAAGGAAAAAAAAAAAAAAAAAAAACCTGCCACAAAATTCAGACTTTGACAGCATGCAATGTCCCTTACACTGACTTATACATGATAATTCTGTTCCCTTGGGGAGGTTGAGCAAGAATAAGCCTTCATTCACTCATATGAATAAATTCATATTTTTGAAGAGGACAGTATGCAACTGTATTTGAAATCCTCCATTGTTAACGCAAAAATTCTGCATTTGCTACAGCAGCTATTAGAACATGAACATAGAGCTGATCTTATTTTTTCACTAAATTTAAAAATTTCAAATATTTTTGTACAAACACACTGCTACATTTTTTGTTTGGTTGGTTTTGTGATACTAGGGATTAAACCCAAGGGCATTCTACCTCTGAGCTATACCCTCAGTCCTATTTTATTTTATTATTATTATTTTTTTAAATTTTGAAACAGGGTTTCACTACATTACTGAGGGCCTTGCTAAGTTGCTGAGGCTGGCTCAGAACCTGCCATCTTCCTGTCTCAGACTCCCAAATACTGGAATTTCAGGTGTATACCACCATGCCTAGCAATACTAAAACATTGTTTTAGTGTGTTCCCCCAAATTTCATGTGTAGGAAACTTAATCCCCAAATCCTTATACTCATGGTATTTGGAGGTGAAACCTTTGGGATATAATTGAGGCCAAAAGGGTGAGACCTCATCATAGTAATAGTGCCTATATCATGTTATGACACAGCAAAAAGTCCCCCATCAGATGTTGGCACTGAGCTCCTGGACTTCCTAGCCTCCAGTAGCATGATCTCAATAACAGTGTATGCTTTATAAATTACCTGGTCTCACTGGGTGTATATTGTCATAACAACAACAAATGGACTAAGATACACACTTTCCTCAGAGTGAAAAGATAAAGAATAGCACTTAAGCCCAGAGAAAAGGAAGAGACAGAGTAAAGATTTAAGAACTAAAACCAGAAATAAGAAAAATGAGAAAACAGCAAGAATGCATTAGAGAAATTTTCTAGGCAAGCGATGCATAAAATAGAGCAGTTTTCTGGTATCAGAGAGTTTGAGTCCTAAGACAAAGTATCATGACCAAGTAGTGAACATCCCAACAGAGAAGTGAATATCCCAACAGGCTACTCCTGAAAGCAGCAGCTCTGAAGGAACAAGACCCAAAGTCAACAGAAAAAAGCCAGTCACACTGCTGACCAGCCAGACGAAGTTATTCCGGTGTCCTTATCGATAGAAATACCAGATGGCTGGAGCCATATTCTTATTTCCACCTTTATACTAAAATTACACATACATACATATATGACATATATGTATATATGTGTATACACATATACATAGCCTTTGGTGATACTCACACACAGCCTTCAGTAATACTTAAAAGAATCATTCATGTATGCATTTCCTTATAGAAGAAGGTTTGAATAATGCCAAAGGTAAAAGTCTCTGCAATCACCATGAGAAGCTCCCTACCTTTTTTATTTAGGAACAGAAATGATAAGGGAAATACTGAGAATAACAGACATGGAATAGATGATATTCCAAATTGGTTGAAACACGAAGTACAGGAAAGAATATCCTAGTATATAAAACTGAAGAGATAGGCTGACGATACATTGTAGAGGATCTTCAATACCTGACTAAAATGATATGTTTTCATCAAGAAAGTTCAATTTCAAGTCCTTTAGAAAATTTTAGGACTGAGGTAGAATGTTCAGAACTCCATCCTGGAACTTTACTTTAGAGCAGAGTATATGATGGATGGGATATTAGCTATCTGTTGCTGTACAAGACATTACTTTAAAATTTTGTAGCTGTAGGAAAACATTTATCACATACAGTTTCTAGGAGAGAAGAATCCAAGAGTGAGTCAGCAAAGCAGTTCTGACTCAGGAAGCTGCAGTCAAGCTGTGGGCCACATGAGATAGTCAAGTTGTGGGCTATAACTACCATCACCAGGATAGCTTAGTCTCATGACTTCCACAAGAATTCTTAGCACCACATCACGTGGGACACTCTATAGGTTGTTTAAATGTCTTTATGACCTAGAGGATAGCTTTTTCCAGAGTGTCCCAAGAAAAAGTGAATGAGAAGGAAGATTGGTGCTATTTTTGGCGTTACTGGGAATTGAAGCCAGGGCTTTGTGCATGCTAGCAAATGCTCTAGCACTAAGCTCCATCTCCAGTCCTATTTGGTACTTTTAATGACCTAGTTTGAAGTTTCACACTATCATTTCTGCTCTGTCATTTTCATTACAAGTGGGTTCCTAAGTCCACTCCACACTCAAAGGGTAGAGGGCAATAACTGGGCTCTGGCTCTTGAAGAGAAAGATAGCAAAGAAATTAAGAACCTGAATCAAAACCAACACAGATGATTTAGCCTTGAAATCTTCTAGGGATATTCTCCTTTCAATATGCCTCCCATTCCAGGTGGGATTTGGAACAAGAAAACAAATTAGAAGTCTAGTGCTATGCTCAAGAGAACTAAGCAAGTAGAATTTTACGAAGGTGCCATGATGACAGGAGGTATGTCAAAGGTATCATATATGGAAATACCTTATGAAGTTAAGTTTTAGTAAGAAGTTTAATGCATCAGATACTAAGAATTATTCAAAAATTTCTTATTTATAAATTATCTGGAGCTGGGCATGGTGACACACACTTGTAATCCCAGTACTTGAGAGGCTGAGACAGAAGGATCACAGGTTCACGGCCAGCCTCAGTTACTTAATAGAGGCCCTCTGCAATTTAGTGTGACTCTGTTTCAAAATACAAATTTTAAAATAGGGCTAGGAGTATAGCTCGAAGGTAGAATGCTCTGGGTTCAATCCCCAGTACCACAAAATAAATACATATGTACATACATACATACATACATACATAATCAATCTGTGATGTGGTAGGTTTTGAAACTGATCAGGGAGACAGTTTAGAATTGTAAGGGAGCAAATAAGTAATAGCATTATAGAAAGGAAAGGAAAATAGAGGCAATTTACAGAGTCAACACTGTGAGATCAGGAGAAATGTGAACTGTGCGTGAATAATTGTTTTCGGGAAATAAGGGCGTCTATGTCACTCAAGTTAGATGGGGAGTGAGGAAAATCCTCATGGTATGAAGTTGAGCAGTGAGTGGAAAAACTCTGTGGTGTGCCAAAATCTGTTAACACCTAGCTGCTGAGTAGGTGGGTGAGCGAGTGTGTGAAGGCCTTGATTTGTAGCATTTGCTGGGTTATTTGATGTAAATCCTTCACCCATGGCCAATTTTAAGCAACCAAAGGGCTAATCACTATAAGATCCTTGAAAAAAATATATAAAAGGTTTTTTTTATTTTACTTTGTAATTTTATTTTTTTAATTTTTAATTTTTATTAATTGGTGCATTGTAATCATACATCTTTGTTAGGTACAGCTAATAAAGCCATATAGGCACTCAAGAAGGAGGAAGGGCGAGGGGGTGGAGTGGGAATAAGGTTTTTGTTTTAACTTCTTAGAAATAAACTTACACCTATGCCTTTCAAGTGTGGAACCACATTATATCCTCTCAGAAACCTTCTAGGAACTCTCATTATATTCAGAGGACAGAGGATTTTTTTATTCCTCTTTTACTCTCTAGGCCTCTTGGCATTAGTATTATAAGGACACTTGAGTTCACATAGCCACCTGGAGTTTACCTTTCCCTTAGTTTCTCTCCCTCTTCTTTTCCATCACTCTTCCCCTCAGGGATGAAGGGATGTCTTCACACCACAGCAGCAACATTTTCTCAGTATGAATCTTTTTCATCATTTATTTATGAATTTATTTTTACGGTGCTAGGGATTGAACCCAGCAACATTCTACCTTTGAGCTACACCCCATACCACACCCCAGTCCTTTTTATTTTGAAACAGGGTCTTAGCTAAGTTGCTAAGGCTGGTCTCTAACCTGAAATCCTCCTGTCTCAGCCTGCCAAGCACTGGGATTATAGGCATGCACACCTGGCTAATCTTTTGTTTTAAACTCTCACATTGGTCCTAGGTGGAATAGCTCAGAAAATAAACAAACAAACAACAAAAACCTCTTAATGTTCTTATATCCACCATATCTGAGAAGAACTTTTTATATGTCCTCGTAAAAGTCTTCTTTCACACCAGAGATAAAAACAGTTAAGAGTAAAAGGACTAAGGTGAAAGAGAATTATATCTTTCCATTCTTAGAATATGCTGTGTGGAATTTTATAATAATAAAGAATAAAAGTTAGTTACCCAGTATCTCCCCTAGGCAGCACACTTACCATCATTGTGATTATGGTCAATGCTATCCTTGGTGCTGAGCCACCACCTCCCACAGAGACAATAAAGACAATTGTTTTCCCTATAAAGACAATTAAAAGACCAGGGCTCTCTTCTAACCCATAAGTCTGTCTTCTGTGCCAGACGATAATGTGCTTACTGGGAAATTTTGAAGAAACTTGGTGCCAACATTTATTCATGATGTATGTTCTTCCAAGCCTAAAATTATCATCCTTGAAAGCTGTGTGATTTTAAAGCAAATTGATCAAGACCACAACTGTTAATAAAATGCATGACTGCAGTCTGTATATTAAGTATGATCTCTGAGAAAATACAGTTGGGAATTGCACACCAGTATTTTGCACTTGAGCGTAGAGTCTTCATTTTTTTAAATGAAACTTTATTGTGATTATTAACCTGCAGGAATTTTAATTATCCTTTGAATGCTTGAAGGTTCGTAATGGAGAGGTGCCAGAAAAATCCCACTGCTAATTAAATCCAACTGAATATTTCCTTTACCTGAAAATATAGAAGTGTTTCTTGTTTGTCAAATCCCTTTCAGCCAAATAACCACTTAACTAATCTCGAATTGAATATCTTATTTAAGATTTTGAATTATCCTTTCTCTCTGGGGAGCTGCCGTTGAATATTGTAATAGCATCATCCAGGGAAATATTTCTTAACCCTCCTGACTAGAGGAACAGAAAAAAAAAAAAAAAACTATGTTTCTTTATATCACTGAGTAGATTGAAATCTGGGAGAATGAGCAAGCTGACATTTTTAAGCAAAAGAGCATTAGTAGGAGGACGAAGTGGCTTCCATTGCTGCATACAAATCCTAGTCCAGAGCTCATAGAAAGGAAGAGTCTGGTCTTTTTCTTTATAGACTAATTTGACTCTTCTTGCTGAGAATTCAAAATTATGGCTCTAGTAATCATGACTACAAATCACCAAATAATGACCTGGAGAAGCTGCAGACCATAGGAAGGAGCACAGTAACCTGGATGTCAACATGCAGTGTGAGGAAAAAGAGACTCACATCTGGCTCCTTTGATTACAAGTTTTGCAATCTTGGATAGTTCACTTCAGTGCCTTGAGCATCAGCTCAGACAGCATCTCAAACAGAACCTACCTTTGTACCATTTAGGCCTACATTCATTGAAATAATATCAGTGAAAGCATGTTTCAAAGTTAATGCCTGTTATTTCTCTGCTAGTATCATAACTTGCCATTTTGCTCAGGTTAAAAATCCAACCTCCTTCCTAGGGTCTGCTACCTGACTCCCCATTACTGCTCTGGCCTCAGCCCCTCTGCTCTCACTGTTGAGTTACACAGGCCTCCTGCTTCTTTCTTAGACAAATGGACTTTCAGGCTAAGCCTCTGCACGCACTTCTGCCTCTTCTTTGGATGTTCTTCTAGTTTCCCACAGGGCTTGACTTCTCCCTTATATGTCAACAGGGTCTTCTCAACTTACAACACTCCATAGCTGCTACCACTTCTTAGTCCTCTTGTTAAGAGGTAATTTATTTAAAAATCCCAAGTCTCACATAAACATCTGTCAAGGTTAATTTTATGTGTCAACTTTGAGACTAATTTTGGATGAGATTTATACTTGGATCAGTAAACTTACTTGGAGTAAGTAGATGGTCCTCCATGATGTGGGCAGGCCTTTTCCAATCAAGCCTGGATAAAATCAAAAGACTGGCCTGTCTAGACAAGGGGGAATTCTCCAGTAGACTGCCATCAGACACAAACTGCACCATTGGGTGTCCTAGGCCTCCTGTTGGCCCACACTATAGATTTTAAACTCTCTAGTTTACATGGTTGTGTGATGTGATCTAATTCCAATAAATCTTCTACGCATGGTCTATTGGTTCTGTTTCATTGGAAAATCCTGACTAATGGAACATCAAATTAACAAGGATGAAATATTTATTTAACTCATTAATTAATGAGTAAACCAGTAAAATAAGAACTAATTCTAATGAGATTATACATACAGTTTTTTGGGTCTGGAGTCTGGATACAGTTTAACTGAGTCCTCTGATTAGTGTCTCACCAGGCTGCAATCAAATTATTGGCCAGAACTGGTTTGTAAGCTGAGGAAGAGCCCACCCCTAAGTATTCAAATTATTGGCAGAATTACTTTTCTATAATTGTGGAACTGAGGACCTTGGCCTCTTCCTGGCCGTCAGATAGGGGCACCCCTCAGCCCCTACAGGCCATCTAATGCCTCTGTAGTCTGACTATAGTTCTTTTTTGTATGGGTTTTAATAGTATTGTCATTTTACCAAGTTTACATAAAACCTCTAGAGTAAGTCTGTTAGCAAGACAGAGACTAATAGAACATAAAGTAATTATGACATAGCATTACTTTGTCATATTCTTTTAATAAGAAGCAAAGCAGACACCAGGCGTGGTGGTGCATGCTTGTAATCCTAGTACTTGGGAGGCTGAGACAGGAGGATCTGGGTTTTCGGCCAGCCTCAACTGCTTAGTGAGGCCCTCCACAACTTAGTGAGACCCTGTTTCAAAATAAAGAATAAAAATAGGACTGGGGGTGTAGCTCAGAGGTAGAATGCCCCTGGGTTCCATCCCCAGTACCACAAAAAAAAAAAAAAAAAAGAAAGAAAAAGAAAAGCAGAGATCCTGATCACATTCAAGAGGAGGTAATTATTCAAGGACATATATACCAGAGGCATGGACTATTGGTTATACTTTAGACTCTGTCTGTTGTGTGGTCAAAGTCAATCAAAGGCTCAGACTTCCAGAAAATCATATAATCCCTAAAGGGTCCACTAGATCACATTGCCATTTGGAAGACAATTCCTCAGTTTTCTGCAAAGCTTGACATAATCTTACCGTATGTCCGACAATCACACTCTTAGGTATTTTAATTATCCGTTGAAACCTGCACAAAAATATTTATAGTAGCTTATTTCATTTTCATCAAAAAATAGGTTGCAAGGGCTTCTGAGGAAGGGGAGGGAAGGCTGACTAGGGCAATGAAGCTATTATGTGATACTATAATTGTGAGTATATAACCGTTACACATTTTCAAAACCCCATTGGACTTTATGGCAGAAAATGTGAAACAATGTGTGCGAACTACAAAAAAAAAAAAAAAATTAATTTAGTTTAAGAGACTCCTAGGAAAGAATGCAGAGATTTAAATTTCTTCTCAGGTAAATGATTATTTGTTTTACTAATGAAAAATAGGTGGGGAGTGGGGGGGAAAGGAAAATTGTTACTCACCTAGCAAATCCTTGTTCCTTCACATGTTAACACTTTGGCCACCAAAACCATTCTTTTCGATGATCCTTATCAATCTTTATTTCATGACTCATGAATTTGAGTCTCAAGGAAGCTGCATTAATCTTGTACGGCTGTATGTCAAGCGTCCAGCAGCACTGGGATTGGAGCTAGATAACTCCTGTGTGTCAGCTTTCTGTCACTGTGACAAAATACCTGATGAAATCAGCTTAAATGAGGAAAAGTTTATTTTGGCTCATGGTTTCAGAGGTTTTGGGCCATGGTTGGTTGCTTCTCTTGGTTTTAGGCCTGTGGCAAGGCAGAAACATGGTAGAAGGGTGTGGCAGAAAAAAGATGCTCACCTCAAGGCAGACAGAAGACAGGAAGGGGTTAGGGCACTGGGAAAGAGATGTACCCTTTGAGGGCACATCCTCTCCCTCCAACTAGGTTCCAGGTCATACACGTTCCACCACCACTCAATGATCCATCCAGCTATGAATCCCTCAATGGGTCAACCCACTGATGAGGTCAGAATCCTTATGATCCAATCACTTCCCAAAAGTACCACCTCTGAACACTGCTGCTCTGCAAACCAAATCTTCAACACATGAACCTTTGGGGGACATTCCAGGTCCAGCTATAACATCCTGTGGCCCTAACTTTTTCCTTCTAATCACATTAAGATACGAGATACTTCCTAAGAAACTCGGTAAGACGTTTTCATTTTCGCATAAAAAAGTGGTCCTTTTTAAACTAAAGTTTGAATGCTACTTCTCTATGCAATTTTTCTTTAACACCTATTTCCGTGGATAAAATGTTTTCCTCCCATTTAAACAGAAAAGGGGAGCAGTGGAGAAATGCCTCTGAAAATAAGTAGTAAGCCCGCAAAGAAAGGTCAAGTTCTGCTGATGGAATCAAGGTGGGCAAAGGTTGATTCCTTTGCAGTGAGTTGGTCAGAGGAGGAGCAAAGGTCCACGTCAATCAAGTATCCATCAGTGACTAAGACTGTGCCAGGGAAGGGTGGCACTGGCTTTTTCTTACTCTTTTGGAAGCTGAGGAGCTGGCAGTAATGGAGAAGCTACCCTGCCTAAATGGACTGCACATTTTCCTATCTGTCCCCTAGTCACTGGTCCTAAAATTGAAAGAAAAGAGTCTATGCCTTTCTCAAGCCCTTAGAGAACAACATTTTTCTGCCAGAGCAATGAGAAAAAATGTATGGCTTCCACCAATAATGGATTTGCCATTCTTTTAAGTTGTTAGCAGAGAAAAATAAACAGGGCATGTCAGGGTAGACATGGAAAGATAGTCCCCAATCTGAGGCATCAGCATTGGAGTTCTTAGCAACTAGGTAAGATGTATATAGAAATTAAAGAGACACTTCCCTTGCACTGGGAATTGAACCCAGGGGCATTCTACCTCTGAGCTATACCCCCATGCCCTTTTATTTTTCATTTATCTTTCAACAAGATTCCATAAGTAGCAGAGTGTATACTTAAGTTGCTAATGTTGACCTTGAACTTGTAATCCTCCTGTCTCAACCTCCCAAGAACCAGGATTACAAACTAACACCACCACAACCAGTTTGCTTTATTAATTTGCAATTTAAGGAAATATTCTTTCCCCATGGAAAGAGTCTTTACTGATACATTTATTCACAATGTAAAGCTGGCATTTAATTTGATTTTACTCTGTGCAACATTTTAAATATTTTATATAAATTTGATTACTTGATCCCACAATTACCTGATGAAGTCAGTTCTATTGTCAATCAAATATATGTATAAGAAAATTAAGTTATAAGGAGGTGATGTACTTTACTCAAAATCATGAGGCTCTAACCCAAAGTCTCATGCATGCTAAGCAAGTGTTCTCACACTGAGCTACCTCCCCAGCCTTGCCATTAAATACTCTTAATAGTTGGGTATGGTGGTTCAGGCCTGTAATCCCAGTACTTGGGAGGCTGAGACAGGAGGATCACAAGTTTGAGACAAGCCTCAACAATTCAGTGAAGCTGTCAGCAATTTAGTGAGGCTGTCAGCCAACTTAGTGAGACCCTGTTTCAAAAAAAAAAAAACAAAATAGTGCTGGGGTTATGGCTCAGAGGTAGAATGCCCCTGGGTTCAAGATCCAGCCCCCCCTCCCCAAAACAAAACAAAACAAAACGAAAAATCCAACAACAACAAAATACTTTTAATCACACCATCAGACTAGAATAGCACCAGACATGTCCCCACTTTCAATCCCCAGTGTTGTTTCATCCCCGGTGACATTATTTACATCACTTTATTGATGCATTATTTGTCCTACATAAAGTGTGTGAGAAAAACCTACTTGACTCAAGAGATAAACTCACGTGCATCCTGAGCAATCTATTTGCCCATGGCTTTCTTTCCTTTAGACTTTAAAATATCAACCTATCACTTCCTACTTATCCCCAAGGATGCAAGAAAACAGTGTACTAGTCTTAAATATTTAAAGCATTAAATATGCTTTAAATGTTCTGGGAAACGCCCAGAACATTTAAAGAGTTGTAGACTTGGTATATTCATGTTAAGACTCTGAATCCTTGACATGGAAATCAGGATTTAGGCCATGTCTGCAGTAGAAGATCTATAAAATGAGATCTGAGGTTTTGGGCAGAAAGAGTGTTTCGAGCTACAGAGATGTCTAAAGAAGTGTGCGTGTGCGTGTGTATGTATGTGCGTTTGTATGTTTTGGGTGGGGGCTGGTTTTAATACAAGATAAAAATTTAATACATCTTTTTAAAAAGCACTCAGAATTTCAGAATTTCACTTCCAAGAGATAATTTCACTTCCATGAGATAATGAGCAAATGAATAAATAAAGAGAATTTCACTTCCATGAGATAATAAGCAAATGAATAAATAAAACACCCTCAGGGAACTTACAAACCATGTGGGGATATGAGCTACAGACAAAGAATGAAGGAAATGACTTACGATATTATGTAACTTGCTGTAATATTATTTTTAGTTCTTTTTTCTGTTGTAAGTTACAGAATACCAATTCCAACCAACTTGGGCACAAAGAGGATTTAGCAATACATTCCCATCCAGGGTTTCAAAATACCTCATCTAGAAACAGCTCCTGTCTCTTGATTCTAGTCCACTCTGTCTCTAGAATGGCTTCTAGAAACTTCGATTCTTGGTGACACCAGAAATTGTAAGTCTAGTAAGACTGGCTTCAGTTTATTTGTAATCCTTGAATTCATCTTTGTGGCCCATGGAAAAATATTATCTGATTGAGAAGGCCTAGGCTGTTTGTCTAGACCAGGATTCGGGTGGGTTAGCCCCATCCATAGAGACTAGGGTTGGTAATTCTCCCAAATGAAGACCAGACACTCTAACTAGGTTGGGAAGAGTTTGATTCTCTATGGGCATAATCAACAGAATCCTCGCACTATAAAATCATGGTGTACAGTATTATGTGTTCACACTAACTGATCGTTAGGCTTGTGGCAGCAACATTAGTCTTACAAGGTATGGCTCACTTTGTGGCTGACACGGAAGCATTCTTTTGTTGAATCTCATATGCAGTTTCTTCTGAGCCAGTTGGCTGACTTCCAGGCCAGGACATTAACTTTTTAATTTACACTGGCTTTTGGTCAGCTTCCAAGTTCAAGTCAAGGTGTTGATGTTAAACCAATGTTAAAAAAAAAAAAAAAAAAAAAAAAAAAGTCAAAATCCCTGGCCACTCTACTTGAAAAAGAAGTTTGTATTTTGGGTTCTACAGACCTAGTGCCTAAGTGTGATGACTAAATTAGAGTCTCATTTATGAGCCCCATCATAATCCTTATTCCTTCCTGCCCCCCTCTACCTCTCACTCAACAGAATTCTAAAAAAAAAAATAGAGTTAAGACATATTAATTAATGGGAAGATCTAGCACTGGTGTCAATAGAATGAAAACTTCCTCATGAGCTCTAGACAATACCTCCATTTTTGCTTACTATTTCAACTGCCTTTATTACATCCATCCATTGTGTTTGTTAATTGTAGTAAGAAAACATTGAGCATAAATTTACCACTTCAGCTATTTTAAGTGTACAGTACAGTAGTTTTAACTATATGCACATCATTGTATAACAGATTTCAAGAATTTTTTCTCTTGCAAAGCTGAAACACTATACTCATTGAGCAACTTCCTTTTCTCTCTCTCACAAAATGATAAGGAAATATGAGTAAAAATTTCAGTTTACATAATATGATCAGGGATGATCCTTTCTGCTATATCTTTAATTATCAGAACAGTCTGTGCAGTGATCATTGTACTTTCTAAGAGTCTAACTAGATATCTTATATAAGCAGAATCATACAGTATTTATCATTTAGTGACTGGCTTATTTCAGTTAGCAATAATTTCCTTAAGTTTCACCCACAATGAAGGCTGAATAACATTTCATCATATGCATGGATCACATTGTCTTTGTCTACTAGTGTATAATTACATTAATTTCACCTTTCAGCTATATAGAGTGATGCTGTAGCAAACATGGGTGTATCAGCAAATTATCATAACAAAATGCCATAGACTAAGTGGTTTAAACAATAGAAATTTATTTGCTCAGTTCTGAATGATAGAAGACCAAGATGTGGATACCAGTATGGTTAGGCTCTGGAAAGGGCTCTCTTTCCATTTGGAGATGGCTTCCTTCTTTGATATCTTCACATGGCAGAGACATAAAGGGAGTGTGAGGGGGAGAGATTATGCATCTAGACGATTCTGGATTTGGAAAAAGGAAAGACAGAAGGGAATTGAGGCTTACTTGGAGATTGGTCCTGGATGGAAGACACAGAGCTGAGAGAAGTCAGCACCCATTTTTACTCTACTCCCTTCACCCAGGTCACCACAGCTTCTGTGCAACCACACTATTTCCAGATGTACTGCTAACAGTGTCACCTGCTTCAAGGAGCATACTGGAATCCAGCAAGGCCATTCATGCACCTTAACTGCTATGTCACTGACTTGTCACCCAGCAAGAGCAATTTCCACTTGTGATCTGAACTATGCTAGATCTTCATTGAGTTTACCTAATGTAAATAATGTCCATCACCCCTTCTCCCCGATTTAATATTTGAAGACCCAAGAGTCTTGGGAACCTGGAGGTGGTATACATCCTATGCCTGTAATTTTGTGGCATTAACTGGAGTAGGCTCTACATACATTCTGATCTGGGATAGAGGCAAAGCTACAGATTCAGACACATGGGAAGGCATGCTGCTGGTTTGAGAAGGGCTACAGAACATTTCCTAACTGTAAGTAATAAGCTACAGAAACATTTCCTGACTATAAGTAATAAGCATGGCACTTAAATGGAGGCATTAGTACCTTCCACAGGGTGCCTCCTCAAGAAGAGCAGGCAATATGTCTAGAACACACTATGTCATGTTATACCAGAAATAATCGAGGCACCAAAAATGCTTAATTTGGACTACAGTATGCCTAGGGGATATGAGAGTTGTATGCATGCATCAAATGTCTACCATGAATATCGTCTGGATAAACTTCTTCAAATATGATTTGGAAGCAAGTAGGAAATACATTATTCAAAATAAATAAATTCCAGATGATTCTAGTGGCTGGTGTAATAGACATTGGAAAGCATAAGAAGAGAGAATTTAGGTCAATTTAAGAAAGTACTTTTTAATACAGCTATCTTATCATTAGATAAGATTCCTCTGAGAGGACTGAGTTATATACCATTGCAAATATTAAAGTAAAGCTGCTAATAAAACAATTGAATTTTGCAGAAGGTCACTCAGACATCATGCAAGAATTAACTTACAAGTCTTCTTATTCCCTTAACAATGAAATTTCTTGATAGCTTTGCAAAAGAAAATGACTGTGGTTTATTAGCTATTTGGCATTGCATAAATGTAAAATTCAGGGTACTATATGAAATTCAGAAAGCTGAAAATTCAGGCTTTCTTATGAACATACTGAACCATAGTATACTTTATCAAAAATTTAAAATACATATGGGGGATAGGGGGTTTCCTTCCATTTTCCTGGCTATCATGATGTATAAGGAATCACAATAAATAACTATGAAACTGGGAAAACTATATTAACTGGCTGCATTTAGACCTTAAACACTAGGAAATACTAGAATGCCTGAGAGAAGAGAATTAAAAGGGGTACTATAATTTCCATGGCTCTCTACCTAGGGACAGTTTCTAACCATGTGTACAGAAAAGGAAACTAAACAAAACAAAAAAACAAGGCATGACCATCTTGCTGAATGGAAACAGAGGTCAAATGCAAGGAGACCAAGACATCAGAATGTGTGGGACAGAACTCTGGGATAGAAATAGCTCTAGAAATTTGCATAAGAATTCTCCTAGGGTGAAACTCTAAAAGGATGAACAAATATGGACCACAAAACAAGAAGCTGAACAAGACACAATGTTTATAGAAGATAAAGAGAGGTTTGAGCTTCAGCCAGACACGATGAGAATCCTTATGATCCCCTAGCAATTAGTGAAATTCTGCATAAATTGCACACTTCAGGAGCGATCCTGAATTATCCCTGATCAAAGGTTATTCTAGCTTTGGATTCACCTAAATAAAACTTTAAAACACACCACAAAAGGTCAACTGATCCACACATAACTTAAATGCCTGACAAAACAAAGCCCAGCTTTTTTGTTTGTTCGTTTGTTTCTTTTTAAGGAAAACAGTATAATCTAGACATTCAACAATGTAGCATTCACAATATTGAACAATGACCAGACATGAATAGAAGCAAGAAAATGTATAACTTAACTAGGAGAAAGATCAATCATTAAAAAACAGAACTGCAATTGACAGCGATAACAGACCTAACACAGAAGCATATTAAAGCAGATTTTAGGTAAGTATAATATTATAAAGACTAACAGGTAAGAAAAGAAAGATAAAAGAATCAATGAAACATTTATGTTATGATTTATACATAGAGTGCCCAATACAGCAAGATTCAGAGGTAGGGCATGGTTGGAGGAGGTGGTTACTGAGAGTGTAGATTTGAGGACTCTATCTGTCCTTGGCTC
>PVLC010003326.1:82685-99128 GCA_004027655.1 Graphiurus murinus | reverse complement strand
GGCATTCTACCTCCGAGCTATACCCCCAGCCCTATTTTTTATTCTTTATTTTGAAACCGAGTCTCACTAAGTTGCAGAGGGCCTCACTAGGTAGCTGAGGCTGGCCGCGAACCCGGATCCTCTGGTCTCAGCCTCCGGAATGCTGGGATTACAAGCTTGCGCCACCACGCCCAGCTCCTACCTAAATTTTACTCTTCCTATTCTACCTCATCATTAGTAGGTCATATTTCTTATACTCTATTATTTAAATAACAAAAACAGCAAATGATAAACATGTATGAAGCATCCATTTTCATTATTTGTCCTTTCAGAAAATAGGAAAATGAACTATCAGGTAAAAAGAGGGAAAATATCTAGTTTGGTTAAATCTTAGTTTATAAGCTCCATACATCCTTGAAACTTTAGGGACATGACACAGGAATTCACAGTGGGAAGTATGGACAGCCTTTTATAGAAGTTTGATTTTTAAGTGAGTAGGATTCTTAAGTAATTTCTCTAGCTCAAGAAAACTTTCAATTAAATGTAAACTACATATGTTCCTTTAAATACTTAGATCAATTGGGAGGCTGAGACCGGAGGATCCGGGTTCGCGACCAGCCTCAGCTACCTAGTGAGGCACTCCGCAACTTAGTGAGACCCTGTTTCAAAATAAAGAATAAAAACTAGGGCTCGGGGTGTAGCTCGGAGGTAGAATGCCCCTGAGTTCAATCCCCAGTACTGCAAAAAAAAAGACTTAGATCAAAAGAAAACAAAAACAGTATATAGCTCTTCAATTATACTCATTATATTTTAAAATTATCCACATCAACTTATTTTTTTTTAATCAGAGTGCAGAGATGCCTGTTTACTGTAGGGCGTGGAGAGGTACAACGAAGTATTAATGTTTTTAATTGTGTGAAAGGAAACGGTTTCCTTACTCTGATAGTTTAATATGATCATCTTTCACTGCTGATCTGTTTCTTATCATCTGTTATGTGTTTTCTTATTTCCCTTTCTGTTACCATGTGACTAGTAATCTTCATATTTTTCCATCCACATCTCAGAGAAAAATTCCAAATTCCTCTGCGAATAACTCAGCGTAACGCCACTTTCCTTCTTAGGCCTGGTTTTCTATGCAAGATTCTAGCAGATTTGTTGACTTATGCACCTCTTGGTCTCTGTGGTCCCTTTCCAATGGGATGTCCTACATTCACTTTCATCGACAGATCTTTTCAGGGGCCTGGTTTCCCTTAGAAGAATTTGGAGGGCAGCGCAATGCACGAATCGACAAGTTTTGAACAGTGGAAAGTCTTGGTGGGGACTGAGCGCAGGTGTTGACTGAAGCCAAGGATGTCATGGAGAACAGTGGTGGAGATGAGGCTAAGGGAGGCCTCAGTGGCACTGATGTGCTATCTCAAATTTACAGAAAGCACTCAAGGAAGACTGCTGTCCTTACCCCCTTTTGCAACATTAAATCAGACATGCATGTGCTCCTTGGTTTCTAACAGGACTTTGTCTCAATAAGCTTAGAGTAAATTGAAAGTATCATCAGTAGAAAGATGCATTTAATAAACCTAACCTACCCCACATCCCAGTTTAGGACACAGCATCCTGTGGAGTACCAGCTGTTGACCTTCAAGATGGTGTGGCTGACTCGGAACACTAGCTTGCTGTTTCTACTCAGCACCAACAATAAATAACCATACTTCCTGTTGTTGGTTTAGGGAAAGTCCGAAATTCAAAGCACAGTTTCTACTGCATGTGTATTGCCTTTGCATCCTGGGAAAAGCCAAAAATGTGTGAATGGAAACATGGTTTAATGGAGGACTATCTTTGTGCAGATTGTCCTTGACTTACAGTGGCGTTCTATCCAGATACTCAAGGCAAAGGGAAAATATTACAAGTCAAGAATACATTTAACACACCTAACATTTTAGCTTTGCAACAAGTGCACTGGAAAGAGTCCGTTTTTCTCCTCTAGATGGTGTGGCCAACTGTGGCACCATAATCATGTGACATCAGGATCATGCCAGGAGCCCTGGGGAAGTCTAACATTCAAAATTGGAAATGCAATTTCTACTCAATGTGTGTTGCTTTAGCCACACCATCAAGTTGAAAAATCTCTAGTATAATTCAGAGGCCATCTTTATGTATATATGTATATGTATATTATGTATTATACATATTATATATATATATATATTCTTTTTGAAAGATTTATTTTGAAACTCATCTTAAATTTATATTAAAAATTTTAGTATATATTATAACTTTGGAACTTAATATGTATTTTACTGTTTCTGGAAATTTTTATATTATCAATTCTCTAATTACTGCCTTATTCTTATTTTCTCTATTCTCCACTCTCTAACTTCTATTTGAAATATGTTGGCCTTCTATCCTGCACTCGGTATCTCTTAGCTGCTGTTTCATATTGCTCGTCTTTTTATATCGCTTTGCAGCTTCCAGCTGGTGTCTTTAGACCTATGCTCCAGTCATCAATATTCTCTTCCAGGGTCCAGAATCAACTGTGCACTGATAGAGCGTGTACTTTTCATTTCTGTGTTTTCATTTTTAAAATATGTGCTTGGCCCCTTTTTTCTTTTCAACTTGGCCACGTTTCATTCAAAGTACTTTGCATTATTGTTAACATCCTTCTTTTAGCACTGTAACAATTATATTCATAAGGCCTAGCAATACCTCATCTACTGTTGTATTATCTCCCAATTTTGGAGAGAGAAGTGTTTTCTTGTGCCTACTGAATTCAATCCATGGAATATTGCTTCTGCTGTGGCTCCAAAGATTTACAGAGATATAATTTCAAAGGTTTTCTCATTTCCTTTTGACAATCCCTATTGCTCAGCGTGGTGAAAGTGCCCCTAGAGGAACACTTGACTTTTTTAACCCCGTACTCGGGATGACCTCTTCCAGACAAGTTTATATGGTTACTTCTTGAGTATGAGTTTTGACATTGCGTGATACTGCAATTTTAGACTTTATACAAAGATTTGGTTTTAATTTTTCACAGAACCTTTTCTTATATAGAGTCTTGAGTAGAAACAAACAGCCCAATTATGTATGCCTCAGTAGGCAATTTTTATTGACTTGTGTTCCAGGGAACTACATGCATTCCATGGTACTTGCTGATTACATGAGTCTCAGTTCCAAGTTCATGCCTACTCTGCTATTTGGGATCTAAAAGTTGTAGCATCCGAGATTAGAACACTATCAGTTCAGGTAATACCCCGACTCTTGTGTATTTTTTGCATATTCAGTAGATTCTTCTTCCAGCCAACTGGAGGTTTTGTTCTTTCTTTAGAGCTGCATTCCTCTCCTCTCCTCTCGTTCATCTTGTTCCATCTCTTCTTTCTTTCTCTCTCTCTAATTTGCTAATTTTTTTTTTCTGCAATGAAGGATAGACTCAAAATCTGTTGCTCGATATCACTGAACTCATTTTTGTGTGTGTGTGGAACAGGGGATTGAACTCAGGGGCATTCTACCTCTGAGCTACACCCTCAGCCCTATTTTTTATGTTGAAACAGGATCTCACGCAGTTGCAGAGGGCCTCAGTAAGTAGGTGAGGCTGGTCACAAACCCGTAATCTTTCTGTCTCATTCTCCCAAGTACCGGGATTACAAGCATCCACCACCACAACCAGCTACTGAACTCATTTTGATGAGACTTTTTCAATATAATCTCAACCTTTGTTACCTTTTCCAACCTCTTCCTTCTCTAATTTATGGTACAAATGGACTCAGGTTCCTTTTCCTAAAGAATATCTAGCAACATGCCAAAAACCTTCCATTTATCTTTGTTATTTTTCCTAATTTAGTCTATGAGGCCAAATTTGCCATAAGGATGGGCATGTCATTCAAGATGCTGACAAAAAGTGATTTTTAAATAGAGAGAATATTACACTCCTTAACTATGAAAACGATCATTAAGAGGGCAATGCTCTAAATAGCCATAATAATGAGTTATTTATAGCTATAACAGTTGAGATCGTGCTTCAAAATAATGATTAGCAATTACTGCCTCTTTGAAGACTGTACTTAAATTTTATGGACTCTCGGGCAGGCTGTTTGTGTCTCATTGGTGATGCAACAGGCCCTGTCTCTAAGTCTTCAGAAAGTGATATAATCTTAGCTCTTTATTACCTCTTCTAATGGAAGCCAAGAACACAGTGCCTGATCTAAAATATTTTAGTTTGCCATGTAGGAAACTGGTTGAAATATCTTGGCATACAAGTATTACATTTTTTATGTGTTTTTCTTCCACCCAATTTTAAAGAAGTTTCAATTTCCTGAGAGCACACAGATCTCTGTTGGGAGAAGGGATGAAGCTGGGTTCAAAGCCTGATTCGAGATTCAACTACAAAAGAAATCAACCAGATGTGCAAAATTACCCACTACTTACGTATTCAGTGAGATTCCATTGAGATGAAAATGGATCTTATTTTCCTCACTGATAGTTTTTTTTTTTCTTTAGAATGAGCCTTTCCAGAACTTCCAAGGTAATGCCATTATTCTATACAGTATTTGTATTCAAAAGGCCTATGCCTGGTGCATCTAGAAGGTTGTACAAGTTTATTCATAAAAAAATAGACAATAGAATAGTACATGTATAATTATAAGGTCTTCTTGACTTACAAATTTAATATTTACAGCAATCCTGGAAGTCAGCTATAGCTTCTTAGCATCCTTTTGCACTTGGAGAAATGTGCCTTCAGCTCACAGCTGAAAAGTGTTATAGCCAGGATTTGACTCCCAGCCTCTGCCTGTTTCTGCTTCTCTGCAGCTGTCCACTGGAACTGGTCATTCCACCACATGAGCAATTTGCAACTACTCAATTCACAATGAATGATTTTCCCTCCAATTTGGATTCCATCTTTAGTGAGATATTTCTGATGAATAGGATTATTTTATCAGACTCGATGCTTTCCAAAAGCTTTGGAAAAACATTTATTATCCTAGTAATCTCTTTATGCAGGAAAATAAGTGTCTTACTGATTCTCCCTTAAGGCACCAGAGAGAAACTGATTAGAAATTTTAAAACTAAATCTAGGAATGTAATTCAAAGAGAAAAGAAATGGTTAATTATGCTAATGTGCATCTCTCTGTGTAGCATGCAGATGTTCACAGAGTTATTGAAGAAATATTTTTTTTATCTCCCCAAGTGATGAAATATGCTCACCACTAGTGGTTCCCCTGCTGCACCTCTGGAGGGCTTTTTTATTTATCTGACTGTAGGGGTTGGGAATTGAGCAACCATATGAGAAACTCCACCAGCTAAATGGAAGGAAATGCTGTTTCATAAACTCCAGTCTCCAGTTCGAGTTTCATCGTAAACTATTATAATGAAAACAGATAACAGTCACTGTGCCCCATCTATGTGTTTAAAATTACTGATGCTAATACTTGTAGGCATGCTTGTCATTGCCAACTGAAGCCACACAAAAATCCCTCACCTTCTCTCAGGAAACGTTTGGACATGTGGTCTGTTTGTTTCTTTTATTTCTCAAAAGGTGCTTAGAAGGAGGAGTCCAGAAATGGTATGCTTGGCAAATCTTTGAGTTGCACACCCCTGTGCCCCAGTTTTGCATTTAAACTGATCTCTTGCTGGCAGCAGATGGGTAATAGGATGGAGGTTTTCAGGGTGGCATGGTGGGGATATATATTTTCAGACACAACGCCAGAGAATACAAAGCAGAGTTCTTAATGTGATTAACAAAGGGGCATGGAATCTGCCATCAATCTTCCTTGTTACTGTCATAGTACTTCCCAGGACTACTAGAGACACTTCACAATAGCTTAATGCACAGTCCACATGCAGATGGGCAAGCGCCTCTGGCAGTGGAGCTCTGTTTACTAGGAGTCCATTTTTTGAATTTCT
The DNA here is from genome assembly GCA_004027655.1 of Graphiurus murinus. Lineage (NCBI taxonomy): Eukaryota > Metazoa > Chordata > Mammalia > Rodentia > Gliridae > Graphiurus > Graphiurus murinus. The sequence continues at coordinate 93,257 of PVLC010003326.1, read as the reverse complement.
TCCTTCTGAGTCACCCTTAGTCTGACATTTTTGTCTCAAGAGCCCTCCTACTTGAATGTTCATGTGACAAACCAAGGCTCTGCCATCGTTCTGTAGCCATATGTAATGTGTTTGAAAATTTTTATCAGGGACAGTATAATTCACAAAGATGAACTGTAAATTACAATTTTTTTTTTAAAACCATTTTGGAGCTGCAACATTCCCCCTGCTGCCCAGGAGGAGAGAGAGAGAGAGAGAGAGAGAGAGAGAGAGAGAGAGAGAGAGAGAGAGAGAGAGAGAGATAAGGGAAAGAGAGAGAGAGAGAGAGGGCTTTCTCAATTTTAACTTTTCTAACTGTAGAAATGAAATAAAGCACATTTCTATCGTGTGTGTGTGTGTGTGTGTGTGTGTGTGAAATGATGTTCTAATTGGTTTATCATTTGAGTAAAAAGTATAAATGACTCATGAGAGCTACTATTTGCAGAATCTTGTTAGAGGAAAGAAATATAGTACATCAGTCAAAATATTAGTTAGGTTGGAGGACATTTGTTTTCTTGTTTATTATTTATTTGAATACGGCCGTACCTAAAAGGCTCTTTGCTTTGTGTAAAAATTAATCTCTGGTTCCAATCAGACCCATGATATTAAAAATTTGATTTTAACTACCTAAAATTTGCTAAAGAAAGTTATAGAATTATGTTGATAGATTTTTCTTCCAGGTAAACAATGGAAAAATATTCATCTGCTTGAATTACTGCAGGGCTAGGATATCATTTAACTCATTCCTTGCTCCAATTTGAAAGAGAAAGGAGATTAAGAACCTAGGTGGGGGACTTGGTGTTTTTTCAGAGAAATTAAAAATCAAGCCAGGCGTGGTGGCACACGCTTGTAATCCCAGCATTTGGGAGGCTGAGATCGGAGGATCCGGGTTCGAGGCCAGCCTCAGCTATCTAGTGAGGCACTCTGCAACTTAGTGAGACTCGGTTTCAAAATAAAGAATAAAAAATAGGGCTGGGTGGTATAGCACAGAGGTAGAACGCCCCTGAGTTCCATCCCCAGTACCACAAAAAAAAAAAAAAAAAAAAAATCAAAAAGAGAAAAAGAGTAGCAGCATCACTGGTAGTCCATGCCTGTAATCCTAGTTCTTGGGAGGCTGAAAAAGGAGGATCACAGGTCTGAGGCCAGCCTCAGTAACTTAGTAAGACATTATTTCAAAATAATAATAATAATAATAATAATAATAATAATAATAATAATAATAATAATAAATAGTCTTGGAGGTGTAGCTCAGAGGTAAAATCTCCTGAGTTTAATTCTTAGTACCACAAACAACAATAAAAAGTGACAAACAATACAATTTTAGGAGAAACAGGGAGGTGAGGGATGTCATTTCACTTCACATTAAGCCTGTGTTGAGGAGGGGTAGAGACTCATTTCAAAATGGGAAAGGGAGCTTAGGCTGAGTGTTAGAAGCCTTGGAAAAAGTTTGAAAGATAAAGTATTGGAATTGCAAAATTCCAAAAACAACAAAAAAACAAAACAAGAACAAAAGCAAAAAACACTGGGCCACAGTAAGGAAGGAAAAGAAAGTTTATTTAGCAGCTTTGCAGTCCTAAGTGGGATTCACCAGCTTGGACGTGTAGGATGGCCAATCAATCTCCTTTTGAATAACTTTCTCTCCCAGTGCTCAGAGGATCAGGGACAGGGTTGAGGGGTTAAGTGGGAAGTTATGACAGGAAATCCAGACCATGACCTCTGTGGAGTCAAGCAGAAGGACAGAAGGAGGTCAAGCCCTGGCTTGCTGATTAGACTAAGGACAAAGTTCATCTTATGAGAAAATGAGAGATCTTGAACTTCCTACTTATTCTAGAAATGAAGAGAAAATTTCTGAACTCATGATCTTGGAAGATGGAGATATTAGAATAAGATGACAACAAGAGTTTATGCCATAAATATCATAGCATTATCAAAACTCATAGACACTGAAAAATCAAGAAATTACAAGGACAGGTAATGAAGTCACATGTTTAAAGAAGGTTTGATTCTTATTCTTAAATGTTATAAATATTTACAAAGTTCTATCTCTAATTACCAAGTACATGCTTAAATAGTAATTTCACTCAAATAATATTTGAAGTATATGAAATTATTCTAAGGCATTTTTTTTTCTTCCAGCCATTAAACTGCCCAAGTGCTTCCCTAGTAGAGGAGAGAGTCTTCCCAAATTAGAAGATATTAGGTAAATGGAGATTACTTTCCTTCTCACCTAGGAAGGGGCAGAACCAGACATGTTTAATGCTTTCTAAAAATAAAGTTATCCCTCCCTTTAATTACATCTTTTCCATCTCTTGTCTCAAAAAAAAAAGAAAAGAAAAATGGTATGTTTGCTTTTTATATTCATTAATGACCACTGGATAAGTAATTTGCCTTCTCTTCATTTTTTTTTCCTCCTTTTGCTCTGACGCTTTAATCCTGCTGACATCTTTCAACGCATAATGAAAAACAGCTCTGCATTTCCTTGGTTTCCTGATTTCTGAGTACTATGGCAACGGATGCTGGTTGACTTGGTACAACTTGCAAATGTCACATTGCTCTTCATTCTTTGATGAATGCACATTCATGAATATAACTCGATGCAAAAGCAATTAAAGGCAGACTTAAAAGGCACCAGAGCCAAAGTCACTCTCAGATGATATTCCCCAGGTGGTGTATTCAGAGCAAGCCATTCCTGGTATTAAAATACAAGTCTTTTTTTTTTTTTTTTTTGTCCCTGAGAATAATTAGCAAACCACTTTTAGAAACCTTTCTTATGAAACACAATGATTTCTGTAAATAAATCTTAATTCCAAATCACTGAATTCACTCATAATCCTTTTTTTCCTTCTCCAACTCATGAAACTCAAAAAAGATAAAATCAGAAGAAACAAATAAACAAATTACTTCAAATAAATGTAAATAAGAAATTAAGCAATTTTATTGACATATATAAAATACAAACAAACACACACATACACACACACACACACACACACACACACACATATCTATTAACCCATGCTAAACTTCAACCTACCTTTTTTTTTAGACAAGAAGTTACAATACAAAAACTTAAGAATGTTTTATGAAACATTGAGATGTATTTGCCAATCAAATTGAGATTGAGTCTGTCTTTAAAACCCTATTCCCATAAGCCGGGCGTGGTGGCGCACGCTTGTAATCCCAGCATTCGGGAGGCTGAGACTGGAGGATCCGGGTTCGAGGCCAGCCTCAGCTACCTAGTGAGGCACTCTGCAACTTAGTGAGACTCGGTTTCAAAATAAAGAATAAAAAATAGGGCTGGGGGTATAGCTCGGAGGTAGAACGCCCCTGAGTTCAATCCCCAGTACCGCAAAAAAAAAAAAAAAAAAAAAACCTATTCCCCAAAATGGCTATATAAAATTATAACAGCAATAAAATCAAATATGTATTATTTTTGCATTAAACAAGACTAGTTCACTGTAGTTATACAGGTTGAGCATCCTTAATCCAAGAATTAAGAGCCAATTAATTAAAGCCAGAATTCTGAAATACTCCGAAATGCAGAGCTTTTTGAGTGTGGACATGTCACAGGGGGAAAGTTCGCATCTGACCTCCTATGACAGGTTGCTATCAAAACACAGCTGTGCTACAAATACGGCATGAAATTACCTTCATGATGTGAGTACAAGGTGTTTATCAACCATAAATAAATTTCATGTTTGGCCATGAGTCTTGTCCCTTCACTATCTTTTTATGTATGTGCGAGCATTTCAAAGTCTGAAATCCAAAACACTTTTCATCCCAAGCACTTCAGAACCTGTAATGAGTACATGCTTCATCGGTGTCTAGCCACATTTTCTAAAATTGCTATGATTTTATTGGTAATTTCATATTAGATAACATACAGAGTCTTATATTTGGATTGGGTGCTAAGTAACACAGTGCACCCACCTACAATTCTTTCATTTCCATTCCAATTATGTCAGTGTCTGTGCCATGAATAAATGTCGTATTTTATTATTTACATATAAAGAAAAAATTCTATTGAGAAAACCAGGACTGGACTTGAAAGCTTAAAATTTCACATTGCGAAGTTCTGGAGTAAGAAAAATAAAAATGTTACTGAGTCCTGAGTCCTCCTGTGTTCTTTTCTCATATTATTCCTTCCACATATGACTTAGATAAACCTTCAAAAATAGGTGATAGTTCTTAGAAAAACTGAAGTTGTTAAGTAACAATATTCTGAAGTAGCCAGTGAAGAAGACAATCTGAATATCAGCCGTATTGTTGTGTGACATTATGCCTGTACTTGCAACACAGAGACGTCTTTTCCGCTCCAGGATGATGCCAGAGAGGAAGGAAGCAGAAGCCAAGTAATGACAGATATACCCAAAGTTGTCTCAAGGTCATTAATTGATCATGGTTCATGAAATAAAACGTAGAAACAAGTTAAAGATAGTTTTTTTGGGGGGATGCTATGTGTCTATGTAAAAATTTGAATATATCAAAACTGGTATTCTAAGTAAGCATTTAGCATACCTACACTAGGAAGTCAAAAGAGAAGCTTCTGACAATTCTCAATGCCTCAAAGACAGACAGAAAGTTTAAAGTGAACTTATACCTGAACCCAAAAGCATGGAAATTAGTGCAGTTTCAAAACGCAGTTGTTCTGTGTCAGAAAAAAAGTCCAGGAAAGTGAAGCTTAAAATAATGAGTTTAACCTTCAAAAAAGATTGAATCTTGGCCAGATGGTCCTGTGGGGGACCCCAATGCAAGTTCATTAGAGAGTGCCAAGACTCACTTAAGATGCAGCAGTAGTGAAGGGGTTAAGAGTATGCATTCTGAAATAAGACAGATTGAGTTCCAGTTGGACTCCGACACTTTATACCACACAAACTGAGGACAATGTCTTGAACCCTTGAGTCCAACTTCCCCATATGTAGGAAAGGAATGATAATAGTAACCTTTATCATAAGAAAATTTAAAGGAATAAATGTGCTTACCAAGCGAACGCAAATACATCATGCACCTGGGCCCCATCAATAGAAAATCTATCCGGGCTGTGTAACAAGATGGGGATGGTCAAATTAATGGAACAGCTGTTATCATATGATATTCCGGATACTTCCTCAGTGACTTCCTAGTACTCTGCAATGAAACCTTGACATATGAGATTGTAGCCGGGCGTAGTGGCGCACGCTTGTAATCCCAGCATTCGGGAGGCTGAGACCAGAGGATCTGGGTTCGCGGCCAACCTCAGCTACCTAGTGAGGCACTCCACAACTTAGTGAGACTCGGTTTCAAAATAAAGAATAAAAAATAGGGATGGGGGTATAGCTCGGAGGTAGAATGCCCCTGAGTTCAATCCCCAGTACCACAAAAAAAAAAAAAAGAAAGAAATATGAGATTGTATTGAATTCATCTCAAAAGGTGTACCAACATCAAAAAGTAGAATGGATGTGAGCACACAGAACTGAATATGAATGGCTAAAATACCATAATCAAGACTGAAAACAAATGAAACATTGGAAAAAGTGATTGCCAACATAGAAGACAGAGCACTTTGAACATCCATAGTATGCAAAATGCTTTGTAAGTTGGTTAAAATAAAAAAATAAATTCAAGAGGTGAAAAGCGGCTCCATTAAATCTGGATTTCAAATGGGCAAAGAGATTCAAAAGCATTTTCAACTTTATCAAGATCTAAAGATAAACTTTAAAATCACAAGAGCAAGAACCAGTAGAGAGAAGAACATAAGCACTCTCTTATTTTCTTGGTAGGGATGTAGATTTGTAACATAATCGCTAGATGCCAATTTGGCAGAACCAATGAATAATCCAAAAATGTGCATTTCATTTCACCCAGGCATTCTAGTGTGAAAATGTACTGTTAAAAGTTTATCGGTATTACAGTGTTCTCTACAATGTTTACAGTTTGAAAAAAATAAGAAAATAAAACAAGAATACTTCAAGAAAGACTAAGTACATTTTAAAATAAACATGTTAATTGTATGAAATGTTTTTAACCTTTTAAATAATGATGGAAATGTGTTTATTGACATGGAAAGAAATTTATGATTTATTAGCATTATGATTAAATTGCATTAGCATTTATTCAGATTTATTAGTATTATGATTAAATTATAATTAATGTTAAAATTCATTACTATGAAATATTCAAAGATGGTTACAGAGCTGTGCAATCATTATTTTTAATACTGCACAATAAAATCAAAAAGGTAAGATAGGAAAACAGGAAAGGAGGAGAAAGGGAAAGAAAGAAGAAGGGACAGAAACCACAGAAAGACACCAAATTGAATTGATTAGACACAGATGAGTTGTTTCCTTCTTTATACTTTGCTCAATATTTTAATGTGAACTTATATGTAATTGCACATGAAACCATTTCGTTTCAAAGAGATAAGAAATAGTTTGTCAACAGCCTTTTTAGATAGAATTTCAATATGGAAGCGGATAAGCAAAAATTAGTGTTCACTAGGTTCCATCTATCAAGCAGTGTTCCTTTAACCCACAGAATAAGATGATTCATCTTCCTGGGATGTCATTTTGCTCAGACACTTCAAGGGAAAAAAAATGAATTTTGTACTTTTAAAGTATTTTCATAATATTTGAGCATCTTGTCTCAAAAAATACATATGCTTGCGAGTTTTCCCAATCTAGTATCATTGGCTAGAAAAAAATAGTCATTGAGTTGGTATTCTTTGGAAAATTCATCTTTTTAGACACACTAATAATGAAAATGGAAGTGATTTTAATGTCTGTTTCCCCCCACACATGCATACCTGCTTTGGTGAATGTATATTGCTAGGCCAAGTTTTTAAGTAAATTTGAATGATCAATTTCCCTCATAAGGAAACAATTAGAAACAAAAATTATTTTTAAAAGGTAGCTTAATGTAAATAAAATCATTTTCATGGAAAGGATAGGTTAAAATATCACATTTGATAAAGTTTACTCTATTCTTGGAAATAGAAGCTAACTGTAGAAATTTGTTCGATAAATAGATAAAGTTGGTTCTCGAGCAAGTGAATTATTTGAGATGCTTAATTTCATTTATACAACTAGCTAGTATGCAACTGGTGGTCATCTTTATCCACAGAGAAAGTGTTTGGACAAGTGTGTCCGACAAGTAAGAAAATAGATGAGGTGATTAGTGGATCAGAGAACATTTTGGTGTTTTTTTTCCTGAGCACTAGTTATTCTGCACAATTCTTTTGCTTTAAAACAAAAGTTATTAATTGTGAGCCCCTTTGAAAGCTACTATAAATAGATAAGTATGCGAATGGCAAATTAATGTTGATGTTAGGATCACATAGTTTGAGATCTTGTCAAATTCAAAGTTTTGTCATCAAAACAGGATGTATGTCCCCTGGGCTCTCCCAAATCATCTTTCCAAACACCCAGGATGACTTTATAAACATGAATTTAAAATATGTACGCTGTTATCTTTGCCCTGTCTTCTGCACACCATCTAACCTTATTTCACATCACTGATAGCTTTTTGTGGAATTTAGGTCTGATTTGCTCTACCTTTCTTGCTGTCTCAATATGAAATCTGAGTAAGCTTAGGCCCTTTCCCTCTGCTGAATGCTACTAATTTCTTTCTTTTTTTTTTTTTTTTTTTTGCGGTACTGGGGATTGAACTCAGGGGCATTCTACCTCCGAGCTACACCCCCAGCCCTATTTTTTATTCTTTATTTTGAAACAGGGTCTCACTAAGTTGCGGAGTGCCTCACTAGGTAGTTGAGGCTGGCCGCTAACCCGAATCCTCTGGTCTCAGCCTCCTGAATGCTGAGATTACAAGCGTGCGCCACCATGCCCGGCTTGAATGTTACTAATTTCTAATCAACAATGATATTAAACTGTTTTTGTAAACCTGAGGATTAATATGAGGCTCTTCTGATAGAGTACATTTTTTGTTCCTTGACATCTGTTCCTTTGTGTCTTACAATAAGTACAGCAAGCCAAGTTTGTTAATAGGTGTAAAGCTTGAACTGCTCTTGCAAACAGATACTATTCTCGTCCACATCTGTTCCACTTGTTCTTAACTTACCACTTCTCTACCACGTTGACTTAAAAATCAAAAGGTAAGCTGTAAGACGTTCTGTGAGTCATTTAATGATGTGGGTTGTGTCTATCAGAAAAAAAAAAAAAAAGATGGACCACAGCTAGATTGCAGAATTCTTAGGAGAACTTCACTGAAAAATGTACTGGGAAATACTTCATAAATTGTATAGATCACAGCAAGTTGGTAATACCATGAGTGGTTCTTTCCCTTTTAGTTTCTTTATTATTTTACAGTCTAAGCATTATTTTTATGGACTTGTAACACTTTTCTTGGGTGACACGCATACACTGCCAAGCCATCAGCATTTTGCTGGTATATGAGAGTAGAGGCAGGATATGATATTTCATTCAGAAGTCCTGATGAGGAAGGGGCACTGGTCTCTAGTCTGTTTTTCGCTTTAGCAAGTTGCTTATTGGGAAGAATGATTTTGCATGAAAAATGACTGGACTTATATCAGTTATGCCTCCACCAAGAATATTTAAAAAGCAGTCCTTTAAAAAATGATGTGGGTTATTTATAACTTCCCGTATTCCTTTCGTCTTAATGGCAACACAATGTATGATATTTTATAACCCCTGTAATTTCCATTATCAGTCTGCAACTCTGCATTTCTCTCTTTGTTGACTCATATATTTGCAAATTATTTATTCATCCCAAGATGTATCTAAGCAGTTGAAAGAAAAGAATAATGTCAAGGCTGAGCATGAGTAAAATTGTCTCAGTAAAAGGCACATAAATCTCTCCTTCTTTTTCTCCCTATGTCTCTAATGAGAGTAGTACCAAAGTTTTAGAACAACTTTAGAAAATACTGAAAGATGTTTTCTGTGAACTAAAGGTTCAACTGGCACACTCAAAGGTCACTTTCTTTTCTACCCTCTCATTAGTACTTCTACCTCATTCTCTATTCCAGGAAAAGTTCAGTGGTGGTGCAAATAATGAAGCTTCATCACATTTTGAGATTTCTCATGGAAGCTGTGGTTCTTCTTATTTGGATTTTTATTTGTTTTTATAAATTTAGCATTACACATGGATTTTTTTAGAAGAACTTCTCAGAATGCCTTTATGTCCAATGCTATTGTTTCTATAAACTCTTTTAGCCTTTATTTTGTGTATTTATTCCTACAGCTGGTTTCATTTGATTATTTTAACTTACTCTTCATGCTTTAGAAGGTCACCGGCCTCAAACTCACTTCCTTGAGAACTTTCCAGTTTCCCAGATTTTGTTTGTAGGATGATGATCGAGTTTCTAAACTTACCTAATAATGCTATTGTAAAGCTCACTGCAAAGAGTTCAAAAAGTATTATATGTAGTTGGGTACATGCCTTTAATTCCAGGACTTGGTAGGCAGAGACAGGAGGACCACAGGTTGGAGGCCAGCCTCAACAACTTATCAAGACCCTCAGCAACTTAATGAGACTCTGTTTCAAAAAAAAAAAAAAAAAAAAAAAGCTTGGGGGTGCTGCTCAGAGGTAGAATGCCTCTGAGTTCAGGTAGTGGATCTTAGTATGTTTTTTTCCTTTGCCTAGATTTTTTTTGGCAGTAAAACTCAGTCTGCATATTAACACTGAACTGAATTTGGTATTCGTACAAATTAGCTCAACTTACTACCTCCTATCTTCATAAAAGAGTTATATCTGCCTATCAACAACACAAACCCATATTCGGCTATTCTTAGCACTCAGATGCCCTCCTTGCATGAAGCCAGCATAATTTTCTAGCCACCTATGCAATCCAAGTGTTTATATGATGGCCTATATCCAATTCCTTTTCAAATTTGTAAGAAACCACCAATTTATAGGTGACTCAAGCAAAATATATAAACACATAACTAAAGGAAACTAGTTAATTTCATATATATTAAGGAATACAATGTTCATCATTAGCTATCAAGTAGAGGGATTCAGAAAAAAAAAAAAAAAAAAAGCTCTTGCAGGAGGTAGATTTTACATGGAATATAAAAGCAGTGAGTGGTATAGGTCAGCACAAAGAAGATGCAGCTGCCATTGTGTTCTCAAGAATAAAATCGTACTAGAGTCTCCATTATCACCAATCTATCAAATGATAGCGTGAAGCCAACCTCACGGATTCAGGGATTACAGTCTGAATAAATGGAATAAATGGTGGGTCTCCATTTTGCTCCCTGAGTTTCATCTGATGTCAGTTACTCCAAGTATACAATATCCTCTGGAATAATCAATTTAAAATGCCCATTTCAGACACCACTGGATTTGCTTGGGGTTCTTTTTTTCCTATTCTGCCTTGAATCTTAATTTACTATGAGAATCCCTACAGAATAGTACAGTTTTGGACTCAACCTCCAGGCCTTCATGCCATAATATTGTGTTGTTCTTATCTCTCATTCTTTTCAGGATGGACCTCTGAACTGATTTTGAATACCACTGACTTTTCCAAACCTCAGTCTTGGAGCTTTGCCTACATTTATTTAAGTTCCTATTCTTTTTTTTTTTTTTTTTTTTTTTTTTTGG
>PVLC010003326.1:0-82585 GCA_004027655.1 Graphiurus murinus | reverse complement strand
GTTCCTATTCTGATGAGTGACGCCACAGATGTTTTAGAACTCGTTACAATAAAGAGAGTAATGAGTCTAAGTATCTATTTTTTTAATGTGTCCCATTTTTGTGTGTGAATATTCTTTCAGGTGACACATAAAATTAGTCCCAGATACCAGAGTATGCCTTGAGATTTCATAGGTATTATAGGAAAGATAGGTACTTAATTTGGAGATATATTGATTCCAAGTGGAAGTAGAACATTCACCTAGGGATTCCCAACTGGCAGTTGGATTTATGGTAAGAGAACCATAACATGAATATTAAAACAAAAGATCAATGCAATTATATTTTGAGATACTAAATTTGTCACATTCATTTAACTACCTTCTTAGATATCACTGAAATTAGAGGAAAGGAATATTTTAAAAATATAAATAAATAAGGTAAAATATTAGAAAAAAGAAAATATATCTTGAAAAAACTATAACAAGTGGGGGACTGTTTCACAGAAAAATAATATGGATGAAAGATTTATGACACAATATTTAGAAGTCAGTATGAGGAAGAGGTTTCCTTCCTATTTCAGTCACAGAGTTCATGCCACCAACTCTGTAGGTAGCATGAATTAAAAGAAATATATTTTATTTTTATATTTATTATTCAGCACGGATTTTTTATACATTTCTTGAGTACAACAAGTTTACATATACATTTACAACATATCAATCATTGTCAGAACACAATTAGCACCACTTCTTTGTTTTCCACGTATAGCCCACATTCCTAACATAGCCTGGTCAAGCAAACTTTCTAGAGTCATAAAACCATAAAAGAAATATTTTAAAGCAAGAAAACTGGAATTAATTTCTGGTGATGCTTAAATTGAAAAGTCTGTAAGTTAGGAACATGAGGTCTGTGAGGGAGTATTGTTGAGGAGACAGATTGATAAACAAAGAGATTAATTACAGGTCCATACATGAATTCATAGGGGTTTCCAGAGAGATTGCTGACGTTCAAAATAAGGCTTAAATGATTAATTGAGGATTTCAGAAATTCAGGTACTTGGGACTTCTGGAGAGGGAGACAAGAATACATAGAAGGGGAGAAATTGCTCAAGGCTTAACACAGGAAAATTCCCCAGAACGGACGAACATGGGTCTCCATAATAAAAGAGCGCAAGGGATGCCGAAACCAACATGGAACTATCAACATGAGGGCAAAAACATTACACATTTGCTAGGATGAAAGGAAAAGGCATAAGTGATATGTACCCCCAAAATCTTCCAAAGAGATTGAGACAGGGCATAAATAAAAGAATAAGAAATAAAAATAGCATTGAGTTTCTTAATAACAGTACCACACCCTAAAGGACATGGAAGACGACTTTAGATTATGACTACAATAAGACTTCCAACCTAAAATCATAGAGAACTGGCCAAACTTCCTAACTATAGGAGTATAGGTTTTTCACATCCACCAATGATTCTTAAATTTTAATCTCTCTGATCACGAATGTCATTGACATTATGCATCTCAAATTCTAAAAGAGGATGGCAAGTCAGACATTGGTGGTTCATGCTTGTAATCCCAGTTCTTGGGAGGCTGAGACAGAAGGATCACAGGTTCAAGGACAGCCTCAGCAAGTAGTGAGAGTCTCATCAACCTAGCGAGACCCTGTTTCCAAATAAAAATGAAATAGGGCTGGGGTTGTAGCTCAGAGGTAGAATGCCCCTGGGCTCAACTCCTAGTACTACAATAATAAAGAAATAAATAATAAAGAAATAAATAAGATGCCATCTTGAGTTCATCCATTGTATGCCTGTATCCATGTCTTTGACAGCATGCTCCCAAGCCCATTCTGGATTTAGCCATGCGCCTTGCTTTGAACAGTGAGATTCTAGAAAATTTGATGCAGGCAGGCTTTTTGGACTAGTGCTTACACATTTTCCCTCTCTTGCTTCTGTAAATTGTCATGGGACTAGGGCATGTGGCTTCAGAACACGGCTAGTCCTCTGGAGAACTTTGAGAAATGTGTATATGAGAAGCTGTGAAGGGAGCTGAGTCACCCAGCAGAGGTCATGCCAGACCAGCGTGACCCGAGCTGACCTACCACTTAAACATAAATGCATGGGTGAGCCAAGTCAAATCCAGTCAGGTCCAAGGAAACCAGCAGTCAGCCCAACCAAGCCATAGCCTTAAGGAAAAAAAAATTAACAACTACTTTTTAGAGGGCTTTTGCTTGTTTGTTTTGTTTTGATTTTCTTTTTGTAATTTTATATCATGAAGTCATTATATTTTGCAGAAGATTTTAGATTTATCTGATGACATGTCTTTTGAAGTAGGAAGTTATAGCAGTATATATAGTGCAAAAGGGTGGTCAATGAACAGAAATAAAAGGTAAAATATTGTTAGCTTTTGCAGAATGGATTGAAAGGTGAGATTAGTTTGCTTTCTTTCATGACAGACTATTAATAGTAACTGACTTTTTAAAACCATGAACATTGTAAATTTTTAAAATGATGATAGGGTTCTAAACATAGTTTTGGTATCAAAAGAATTTTGTTTTTTTACATTACTGCTTTATTTTCAATGGAAGAAAAAAATAATCAAGAAACAAACTTAGACTGAGAGATAAATATTAATACAATCTTCTAGCCTGAAAATATGAGGATCTACAGTAAGAAGAGGCTGAAGGGAGCCTGGTATTGTCAGGAATAGGGCCAGGTTTCTGTTGGGGCAAAGACTGAAATTGATTTTGTGTGTGTTCTAGAGAACAGAGCTTCCTGGGGTGCACGGATCATTGTGTGCAGGGGAGTTTTGGAGATAGAAATTGACGGGAAGGGATTGTATTTTTGCTTTTGACTGAAGAGCGAGGCATGAAGGCATGATCAACTTAACTGACCCCCCAACCTTCAACTCATCTCTTTGAAGTATTTCTTCATATGAGAATTGCTTGAAAATCTCAGATTCGAGGGACCTGGATTTCTGCAAAATTTTATAAAGGAAAAATTCACCATGCAAAAGTTAATTTCAGACTCTAATTTCAATATCACATGTACTGAAATATCTGATTGTTAACTAATAAATTTGTGATTGTACCTGAATGCACGAATTACAGATATTACCCAAGGAAAAACGTTTCTTTTGAGATTGTGAAAATAGAAGCTTTGCATTTATCTAGAGAAGATATGGAGAGAAAATACATGATTGGAAACTCAAACCTATCATTTGAAAAAGAAAGTTAGGTTTCAAAGTCTCACTTAACTAGAGGATAAAACTTTTAAGTATAGTGTGATTTAAATGTGCTCAAGTAAATCACTGCTTTGATGAGCAAAGATTATCATTTAAGCTAAACTTGCTTCTTCTTCTGCATGAAACAGACATTTCAGGAGATAAATAAGCTAACAACACAATCATTAAATGAGAACAAAAATGTTGAGTGATTCTGTATGTTATGAGAATATATTAGCATTAACTTCGTATGTGTCATCTCCCCCATGGTTTTCTTTGGTCCCTTTGAATAAGAACAACAACAACAAAAATACAAAGAAACAAAACAAACACAAAACCCCTGCAATCTGAAGGAGCCTAGGAAAATACAACTTCAAGACAAGTCACTTAATCTCTATTAACCTACATCCCCATCCTCATGTAGACATTGCTGAATTTTTTTTTTTTCTTTTTTTTTTTACGGTACTGGGGATTGAACTCAGGGGCATTCTACCTCCAAGCTATACCCCCAGCCCCATTCTTTGTTTTGAAACCGGGTCTCACTAAGTTGCAGAGGGCCTCACTAGGTAGCTGAGGCTGGCCTCGAACCTGGATCCTCTGGTCTCACCCTCCCGAATGCTGGGATTACAAGCGTGCGCCACCACGCCCGGCTGACATTGTTGAATTTTTAAAAAGTGATTTCTCTGCCCACTCTAACCCATTTCCAATCATATTTTGAACCCCAAGCCCTGTATCCATGTAAGTATGTGTGCAAACCTACTACCAATCTCTCTCATTATCATTATTTTTTATATGTGATAGGTCAACTATTTTAAGTGGTCTTATGTAAACTTTTTAAATGTTCAGTGTTCTTCAATAAATTACACTATGACAATATGGCATTGTTTAGACAAAGAGAAATATAAAGCAGTGTGCCTGGCTGCAGACTTTGTAACATACACCTGCTAACCTGTGATTTCCTAGGAGACTGACAGGAGAAATGAAGAATACTTGTTCTTGGAGTAACATGCATACTGAGATCCCTGTGCCTGCGAGTTACAGTGGCTGCTAGAGACTGAAGGTAATTAAAATGTGTACTCTTTGCTATGGAGAGAAAATAAGGGATATTCTCGATTTCTCAATATCATTCTTTATACAGAAATGCAAAATTGAAAATATTCTTCTTTCGTTGTAAGAATGTTGAAAAAATGGTGTTCTAAAGAACTCAAGTGGGGAGTAACCCAGAAATAATCTCTGACTACATATGAAAATGCACAGCCAGTAATTTCTGTTAATGAATTTGGAAGAATGAAAAGGCCTCCGTACCTGTTTGGGTCGACCGTTATTCACAGCTGTGGAACAGAGAGAGAGAGAAGGCAGCCCATTCCCTGAGAGAACTCAGCAGAATTACGAAGTAAGAGATGACGCAGGGCATGTAATCAACCCATCATAAGACACAGAAATTTCAATATAAAATGTGACCCAGTAAAAGTTGAAATAAGTTTCATTTTTTCCTTGGAAATCAGAATAATATGCAAATCTTAATTTAGCTTAACCTATATCTGAACATAATACATATGAGATGTTTAAAGAATGAGTATACTGGGAATTTTTTTTAATATTGCCTTCATTCTATGTAATTTCATAAAGCATAAGTGAGTCATTATTAAATCATCATGTGAAACACCTCTTCAAGATTCTTGTTTATTTGACTATTATTCTGGATATAATTCAAGTTATTGGGTATTTCAAGATTTGGCTTTCTATACATTTTTTCTAAAGTTTGCATTTTATTTTTATAAGTTTTATTGATATGATTCAAATACTATAAGACTTACCTTCTTAAAAGGTACAGTTCAGTGAATTTTTGTGTGTGCATATATACAAGTTGTGTAAGCATCAGTATGCATGAATACTAACTAATCCCAGAATATCTTCATCTCCCCCAAAATAATCTCTGAGTCTATTAGCAATCAATCCTCATTCCTCCCAACCCCCAACCCCTGGTAACCACAAATCAATTTTTTCCTCTTCTGTTATTATAAAATTTTTTAATTGATAGAAAATATTGTACATTTTGTTGTGTATGTGGTATTTTCAAGAACATAAGATTTCCATATTTTTAAGTGCTCAAGAGCCCTTGGTATCTTCAATTTAATCATACCCTATTTCTAGATGATCTCACAAAAGAGTTGTCTCATAAGGACACATAGCTTTATAGTTTCAGTTACATCTTGAGGTTTGTTACCTTTCTTAATCAAATGACAAAAAAGTGCCACAATATTCTTTCTGAAGATTAAAATTAACTTTAAAGTCTAGTGAAAGAGGAAAAGGAGCTATCATTGTACTGTGTTGCTTGGATTAGCTCCTGTGTGGGTCCACCTCTGTGTGGGTTGTCAAATGCAAGGAGCAAAATGGAACTATTATCTCACTAAATAGTCTCACACTAAAAAAGGGGGTGTCTTTGCACCAAAAGTAAGACTTGTGTGTGTGTGTGTGTGTATGTGTGTGTGTGTGTGTGTGTGTGTGTGTGTTACCGGAGATTGAACCCACAGGCATTCTACTCTCAGCTCTATTTTTATTTATTTTGAAACAAGGTCATGCTAAATTGCTGAGGCTGACCTTACACCTGCAATCCTCCTGTCTCCGCCTCCCTAGTATTGGGAATTTTAGCATGTGCGCCACCGTGCTTGGCTATATATTGAGATTTTGAAAGTGAATTCATATAATTTACTTTTAAGTTATCCGTATTGTTCTTATTGTCCTAATTTCACTACAGACCGAATACTTGGCCTACAGAGTGGTGTGAGAGCAAGCACAGGCAGTGGCCATGTCCCCTTTTCTCTCACCACAGACAAAAAGAAATTCTGATGGCAAAGAATTGTACCCTGGTGGACAGTGTAGTTCCCTCACATTGCAGAACTGGTGATTGATTTGCCCGATACACGGATATCGGTTGAGGCAAAGACGAAAACTTTGTAGGGCCTGATACGATAATAGGATTGAAGTAATAAAGGTCTTTATTAAGAGGGGGGAGTGACAGAAATATTACACAAGAAATCCTCTACAGATCCGGTTTGTACTCTCACTTTTTTTTTTAAGTCACACCATTAAAAAGTATAACCCAAAAGGCTCTTATCTTTGGGAATGTTATCTTCTATTTCTATTAGAAATTCCTGACTTTCTCTTCTCTGTAATTCACATCTAGATCAAAAGTTTTTAATCTGTGTGAAGTACAAAACATGGATGTTCACATAGAGTTCAATAGCAGAAGAGGAATTTTTCCAGTTCCTCTAGGCTTGAACAGCTTAAGGTCAAAAGGAAAGGCTACAGGAACTAATTTATATGGAGTTATTTCATGGAAAAGAAAATAAACGAATACAAGCAATCACTGTTTGTTCTTTTAAGTTGGATGACACCCACCTTCCATTTCCTTATCATAATAATTTCTAGTGTTCTTGGGTTTTTATTCGTTATATTTTTCCTAAAGTAGAGCACTGGCATTTTTTTAAACTGATTCGTTTATGGTTAAAACCTGGCGATTTTAGTATGCATATAGATGCCTCTCTCTTTTCCTTTACCTAGATTCATGTAATATTTTCAAGAATGGGTTATAAATGGATGGGAATTTAACAGATTATATTTTTATGTCAAAGTAGATGTATTAATCTGCCAATTTCTCCAAGGAAAAATAAATCCCATAAAATGGGAAGAGATTACCAACACAGGGCATAAAGAATCAATTTTTGGATGCATCAGGAATTGGAAATTGTCCTTTCTCTTCCCAGATTTAGGATAATCAGTTTTGTGGAATCCATTCATTAATTAAATTTTCCTTACAGAAAACATAAAGTTGAGACTCCAAGAATCTTTTGAAAATGTAAGTTTTTCTTTCTTTCTGATTTTTTTTCTTTCCCTAGCTGGCACTCACACTATTTCTCTTGCTTTAGTTGACTCCAGTTTGGCAAATGAAAACTTAGTGGAGATTATGGAACTCAAAATGTCTCCACACTGGCAATATTTGCAGAGCAAATCGCGGTGCTTCTGCAGCTGGAAATAAGAGTTCAGATGGATCGTGAATGTCAAGGAACCTACAAAGTGAAGGTTCTTTTAAAACAGGATGGAGGATCCTCAGATGAATGGGAATGAACCTACCATATGATCCAGCAATACCACTTCTGGGTATCTACCCAAAAGAATGGGAACCAAACTATCAGACTGATGCATGTGTATCTATGTTTATAGCTGCACAATTCACAATTGCCAAACTATGGAAACAGTCAAGATGTCCATTGACAGATGAATGGTTTAAAAAACTATGGGATATGTACACAATGGAATTTTACTCAGCCATAAAGAACAAAATCATGTTATTTGCCGAGAAATGGATGGAACTGGAAAACATTATGTTAAGTGAGATTAGTCAGCCACAAAGAGTAAAAAATCGTATGCTCTCCCAAATATGTGAAAACTAGGGAGAAAATGGGGCATAAGAGGAACTCCAGATGAAGAAGGAGAAATCTTAGTTGAGCAAAGAAGTTGACTTACCTGAAGGTGATGGGGGGGCAGGGACACCCTAATGCACATGTTGTACTTTCACAAATATATCAGTCAATCACTAATCTGGAGGGAGTGGGGTAGGAATTGGGGAAGGGGTTAAATGAGAAATGTGTGCATGTATGCTTTTATCAGCTTGTACCTAACAAAGATGTATGATTACAATGCACCAATTAAAAATGAAATTAAAAAAAAATAAATACAAAATGAAAAAAATAAAAATAAATTCAGGTGTGTGTGTGTATGAAGTAATTTCATGATTCTGCTAATTTCCCCTACTAATTTCTTGATATTCTGCATATTTCAGAGTACGCCAATAGATCAAGTAAAATGTTTCCAGATAGTCAATAAGAAAAAGCCTGACATAATACTTAATACTTAAATTATCTTATTATCTTCTGTATTCTTTAAATTATCTTCATATTTAGGACAATATCAAAATAGCCTGAAAAGAATGTCAACAGCAACAGTGCCTCCCATTAATAATATTGTTTAGATAACATGAGACATTAGAGTTCAAATGATCAATATTATTATCATAAAATTGTCAATGTAAGCTATAATAGCAAGTTTGGTAATTACATTTAAGGCAGTGTAACAAATAATCAGGTCTCCTGGAGAGGTAAGCTATAAAGGAATATGAGGCTATCCTTTATTTTTTTCTCTTTAATTTTTTTCAGTGACTACTAAAATTGAAAACCAACAGCTTCCTGTGGGAGTGAAATAAGAGCATGCCTGATGAAAGTTTAGAATGATTTAGCACATAGAAAGCAAACTATGGATGATAAGTTTCTTTAAAGAATTTCTACATTTCCCACAATGTTTTCTATCTCTTCTGCATGTGCTTTTCTTCTGGGCCTTCAAATATCTGTCGACTCAGCTTTCAAGGGAAAACGTTATTCACCTATACCCGTGACCCCATCATGGAACATTTTATTACCTAGAATTCTTCTGCATTAGAAAAAGCCAAAAAAGTACAGTGTCCATCTGTATTAGCCAGAATTCATCAGAGGAGCAGAATCAATAGAATGTGCATGTAGCTATAAGAGAGGATTAATTCAGTTATTTATGCAATCAGGATGAGCAGTCCACAGTGGCCGTCTACAGGCGGGAGAGAAGGAAAAACCAGTAGCTGCTCAGTGTAAGAAGCTGGAGCCCTGGAACAAGAGGAGCCAATATGGTAGCCCCAGCCTGATCCTGAAGGCTTGGAAGGCCTTGGAGAGTTTGGGGTGCAAGTCCACATTCAGAACCTGAGGAACTGGGAGTCTGAGGTTTCTAGAAGATGACAGTAGCAAGAAACACACTCTTTCAAGAGGAACAGACCTTGCCCGTGGGTGGGATCTTCGTCCTGTGCCTGCTTTGTGGGGTGCCAGCTCACTGGACTGTGCCACCATGTTCGGGGAGCGTCTTCCCCTCTCAGTTCTCTGACTCACGTGTCTTTGGGGACATCCTCACAGATGCACAACGAAGTGTGCTTTCCTAGTTGGATAGGCAGCTCTCAAACCAGTCACACCCACAACCAAAATTAATGATTGCATTGTCTTAACCTTTCTATAAATCGGTTACATCTAATGCCATTGTTCTTTGTCCCCGTGAAAACTTCACATCTTGGTTGCTAGGATCTAAAGCACTTTATTGGCCCTCTATGAAAGTGACACTTTCCCCTATATAGCTTAGTCGCTTTGCTCTCTTAAGAGATAAGGGGAAGTATCAGTTTCATAGAGGGCCAGAGAATAAAGCTTACCAGAAAGTTTAGCTTCCTTCCCCATGACTCTGCACCCTTCTGTGAATTTTAACGTTGTGCACATTTACACTCATTCTTACATCCTGTTCTTCCAACCCAGAAAAGAGTGCACCCATCTTCACAGCTTGATCCTCTTGCTGGGCCATGGATCTCATCCCTTCTGCTTCTCCATGGCTGTGTTAGATGAATTTCCCCACCTTTCCCTGTCTCCATCACTGCTAACATATTGCCCCAGCAAATAACTCTCCTGTCTCCATCCTCTTAAAAAAAAATCACAACCATGACTACAGAAATATCTCCCTAGACTATAAATCCCACTTTTGTTACAGACCTGTCTCTTTCTCCTCCTTCTCTGGAAATCTTCTCCAAAGTGAAGGCCATATTCTCTGATTCACAAAAGAGGCAGTCCATTATGGTGTGGGGGAAAAAAATAGGCCTTAAAGTCAGTGGGAGCCGGAATCCTGTTGAACCAATTGCTTATCTTGGCAAGGAAAGTTATGTAAACTGTCCATGAACTTTCCATATCTATAGAAGGAGATAACACAAGCTGAAACGGACACGTGAGGACTACATGACTAAAGCTATGTACAGAATTTAGTATATGCAAATAGCTGCTATAATTTTGACCAATCCTTACCAATATTTCCCACCTCTGTGTCCACTCCCAGCAATGCAGACGTTACCTTCATCTTCTCACGCTTAGATGATTCAACAACTCCCTAATGGGTATTATTTCCTGCTATCTACTTGTCTTAATTAATTTCTCTACTTATCTATCAGAATATTGATAATTTCTCAAAGAAATCTTCCTTCATTACTCTCTGGTGAATGCTTTTAAAGGGCTCACCTTACCGAGCAGTAATTGAAGTGTTGTATCACGTTGAACTTCTATTGAAGTTTCCCAAAGACGACATTCTGCTGTATTGTATTGCCTTCGTATAGGACTCTAGCAATCTAGAATATTCCCACCACTATTTAAATTCCCAACAGTTAGTCCCTGCTCTAAGAAGTTCCACTTACTATCAACTCCTCTCTCTCTCTCTCTTTCCATCCTTATATGGGTCTAGTGCTCTTTATGCATCTTTTGTTTATGTCTATAATATTTCCTATCAAATTGTACCTTTCTTGAAGAGTCTTTTATCTCTGCGTCTTCCCTGACAGTCACATTGCATTATTCATAATAAAATTGTAAACTGGTTTGCCCTTCTATCAAGCCTCATTCTATCTATCTATCTATCTATCTATCTATCTATCTATCTATTATCTATCTACATACATAATTGTCTATGCATTTATTTATTTGTGTATTTATTTCCTTGTTTATAGATTTATTACAGTAACATCAATCAATCCCTATAAGTACATATAATATACAATACATTTACCATCTACAATAAAATGGAATGAACAAGAAAGTGAAATGCCTGTATTGAATATATTCAGCCCTAACTTTAATGGCATCTACCACAATCATTTACATATCTATATTATGACAAATGAGATTTGTCTTTCCATATGGTCCACAAGAAAAAAAATCAATATTATCAAAATATTCAGAAAGAATTCCCCTGGAGCTCAGCAATACTGAAATGAATAAAGGACATCGTTGGCAAGGACATTGCAGCTGGATCTATGCTGTGCCTTTACGGAGCCCAGCAATTCTACCTTGCACGGCAGTTAGGTAGAGCCCTTTGATGGAGGCCTGCCCAATGTGATGAGGGAGAAGTAATGTTCATCCAGTGTCGGCTCATCTTTCAAGACACCTTCCGTGAGACCTCCCTGGCTTGCTCTCTTTTCTTTTTTCTGGTTCTAATGCCGAGGATCTGATGGAGAACTCAAAGACTCTTAGGGCAAAAGAGCCACTTCACAGAGTGACCTTGAGTCTCTGGATGCCAAACAGAAGACTGCTCAACTGGAGAGAAGCCAAGGAGAGACATTTTATTGTGCTAAAACTTGCTTTGTTTTAAATCTTACAGCACACTATATACCCAGCAAAGTAAAATAAAATACACTGGCATACGGGACAACAGTGGCCAGTCTTGGTTCACCAAAACACCTTGATATAAAGCCCTTGGCATTCCTTCCCTCCTTCCCGGAGCCAGCACAAATATAATGATGGGCACTGCTCAGAGAAGTGGTTTAACCATTCCTTTTCCAAAGACAACATTTCATTATGAATTTTAACAAAAGAATATCTACAATATATGTCTACTACCTCTACTTTTAACATACTTTGTGTATTTCTAAACATCTAAAAAGACTAGATGTTTCAAATAAGGACTTAAGTTTGTCTACTATATAAATCTTAAACCAGGTACCTTATCCTAGCTAATAAAACCATTGCTATATTACATTCCTTAGTGAGTATCTAGGGGTTTTATTTTTATAATAACCTTTGACACAAGGTAGCAGCAAAATGAAATAATGCACTTTTTCTTAAAGTACCAATATAAAAATATTAGGTAAACAGACTTCTGGTGATCTGACACAGTGTAAGAATGTATTTTAAATATATGGAAATGTGGATAGACTGATTATATATTTTTAAAATAATCCTTTCTCAGCATTATGTCTCTCATTTTGGCTTTTGATAAATATAGCTTACTGTAAGCAGGAGTACACCTTATGTTTAAGCAAAAGAGTGAATTAATGTAACACGTCTAGATATTGGTGTCAAAGTAGAAAAAAATGAAGAGAATCGAATAGAGGTCAAAAAATCTTCTTCATCTAAAGATAAAACACCAGGTTTAAAATGATTTAAGAACAGAATTTCAGGAATAGCTTCCCGATACTTTAAAGCTGCAACATTAATCTTTCTGCTAATTTTGATTCCAACCATATCCTTGATGTAAGCTCTAAAATGCCCCCAGGAAACAGAGTGACATTAAATACAAATTTAGTTTGCAATTGGTGAAAATAGGGTTTCTCTTCCATTAGTAATCCTAGAGGTATTATAGACATTTGAATAAAGAGGGAAAAATGTAGGTACAGCAGTATCTTTATGTAACTTTTGTCGAAGAAAGTTTCGCAAGGTGACTTCTGTGTTTTGAAGGACATTGCTAACATATACTGAGACACGGTTCACAAATATCCAATGTAAATGTGTTAGTGTGTAAAGCAGGAGTGAAATCACAGAGAGTTAATCATTTTGAGAACCAGTGATTGTGTTCAACCTGGTTGGAAACAATATTATAGATTCTTATTCTAAACATTTTCTCAGCTGGGAGAGGTGGCATACACCTGTAATCCCATTACTAGGGAGGCTGAGATAGGAGGATAGCAGGTTCAAGGCTAGCATGCAGTAACTTAGACCCTGTTCCAAAATTTTAAAAAATGAAATAGGGCTGCCTCTAGGTTCAATTTCCTGTACCAAAGCAGAGAAAAACAAAACAAAGAACAACAAACGTATTTTCTGTACAACCATCACATCTGTCACCAAAGTTTACGTTGTAATTTTCACACGGTTCTGGCTCTCTTGGGAGATTTTGAGTACTTCCTATTCACACTTAATAATCTGGAGTTTGTGACAGGAAGTTCTCACAATTTTTTCTCATTATCTTTCTCCTATATAAGTTAAGGAAGTTTCTGTGAAAAAAAAAAAAAACGATTAAGAAAATGAATGGTAAATGAATAGTATTTGCTATGGTTTAAGTAAAGAATTGGATTAATTTCTCAATTCATTCTATGTAAATCTGACTAGTTCTTTTCATTTCTATTCCCTTCTCTTCTCTTCTAGCCTTTCCTTTCCTTTTCTTCCCTTCCCTTCCCTTTTCATTTTTCTTTTCTCTTGTAGTACTGGAGATTGAACCTAGGGACATCCTACCTCCAAGCTACACCCCCAGCCCTATTTCACTTTTTTTTTTTGAAATAGGGTCTCTCTAAGTTATTGAGAGTCTCGGTAAATTGCTGAGGTAGGCCTTAAATTGCTATCCTTCTGTCTCAGCTTCCTAAGTATTAGGATTGCTGGCTCAGTGGTGTACACTAGTAGGTACACCTTTTAATTTAAGGACCAGTGGGTGGAAACAACCAATGGGTCCTTAAATTAAAAACAAAACAAAATTAAAAAAAAAAAGCTTCGACTGCCGTATTCAAGGTAATAGCAGTAAATTAAAATGTGCAATTCGAGTTTATATGAAGAGGTTTGAGATGCTATCATCTTCCTTTTTTAAAATGGGAAAAGTACTATAGCTTTCATCTTTAGAAAATGTTGTGGCTTCAATTACTTCAGTAGGCCATATGTACTTTTTTTTCTATAAAATTGTGAAGGTGGTTTCCTTAAATCATCCATAGGAAGTCTTCTTATTTTTAGTGTTAAGTCTTTTAAGTACTTTGTACATTCTAGCTATTAGTACTGTATCAGAGAACTAGCTGACCATTCTATCAAAAGTGGTCTACAGATTCAATGCAATCCCTATAAAAATATTAATGTCATTCTTCACAGAGCTTAGTAAATCAGTCCTGAATTTTATATGAAGAAACAAAAGACCCAGAATAGCCACAGCAACTCTCAGTAATAACCATGTAGGAAGTATCACGATACCTGACTTCAAATTATATTATAGAGCTATAGTATTGGCACTAAGCATACAAATAGACCAATAAAACAGAAAATACAGAAACAAATCCACGCACTTATAGCCATTTTATTTTTTACAAAGTTGTCAAAAACTTACATTGGAGAAAAGACAGCTTTTTCAACAAATGGTGCTGGGAAAACTGGTCATCCATTTGCAGAAAAATGGAATGGAATTAAATCCCTACCTCTCAGCCTGCAGAAGAGTCAAATTAAGATGGATCAAAGACCTGGAAACTAGACCAGAGACTTTGAAATTACTAGAGGAGGGCATAGGTCCGACATTCCAACATACAGGCACAAATAGAAGCTTCTTCAATAAGATCTCAAGGCACAGGATAGTAAAACCAGAATTATTAAGTGAGATGGCACTAAATTCAAGAGCTTCTGTGCAGCAAAGAAAACCATCAAGAACCTTTGAGAGCTGACAGAATGAGAGATCTTTGCCAGCTACTCTTCCAAGAAAGGACTAATATCTAGAATATAAAAAGAACTAGCCGGGCATGGTGGTACACACTTGTAATCCCAGCATTTGGGAGGCTGAGACCGGAAGATCCAGGTTTGTGGCCAGCCTCAGCTACCTAGTGAGGCACTCCGCAACTTAGTGAGACTTGGTTTCAAAATAAAGAATAAAAAATAGGGCTGGGGGTATAGCTTGGAGGTAGAATGCCCCTGAGTTCAATCCCCAGTACCGCAAAAAAAATAAATAAATAATAAAAATAAATAAATAAATAAATAATAAAAAAATAGGGCTGGGGGTATAGCTCGGAGGTAGAATGCCTCTGAGAATTCCCAGTAGCACAAAATAAATAAATAAAAATAAAAAGAACTTAAAATATTTAACACTAAAACAAACAGAAAACAATAAAAATGAGCAAATGAACTCAGTAGACCCTTCACAAAAGAAGAAATACAAATGGCCAATAAATACATGAAAAAAAAAATGTTCTGTATCATTGGTAATCGGGGAAATGCAAACCGAATCTACACTGTGATTCTACCTAACCCTAAATAGAATAGAAATCAAGAGGTCAAACAACAATAAATCAATAAAGGATGAAAAGGATGTAGAGAAATAGGAACTCTTATATAATGTTGGTGGGATTGCAGATTATTGCAGCTGCTATGGAGATCAATGTGGAGATTCTTCAGAAAACTGGAATTGCATTCGCCATATGACCAAGTTATACCACTCCTGAGTATCTTTCCAAAGAGATGGATATCAGACTATTACAGCGATATGTACATACTGGTGTTTATAGCAGCAGCACAATTCACAACAGCCAAATTATGGAACCAACCTAGGTGTCCATCAACAGATGAATGGATTACAAAATTATGGGATATGCACACAATGGAATTCTACTCAGCAATAAAGAACAAAATTATGTCATGTGCAGGGAAATCAGTAGGCCTGGAGCACATTATGTTAAGTGAGATTAGCTGGTCATAGAAATAAAGGGTGATGTTTTTTCTCTCCTATGTGGAAGGCAGGAAGTAATCAGGATACAAGAGGGAGTTTAAATAATGGAGGAGAAGCCGGGCGTGGTGGCGCACGCTTGTAATCCCAGCATTCGGGAGGCTGAGACAGGAGGATCCGGGTTTGCGGCCAGCCTCAGCTACCTAGTGAGGCACTCCACAACTTAGTGAGACTCGGTTTCAAAATAAAGAATAAAAATAGGGCTGGGGGTGTAGCTCGGAGGTAGAATGCCCCTGAGTTCAATCCCCAGTACCACAAAAAAAAAAAAAAAGAAAAAAAAAATAATGGAGGAGAAACTCCAGTGGAGCCAGGGAGGTGGTCTCTGGGAAGACATGGTGGGGGAAAAGAATGAATGAAGGAAACACTTTATTTGCCATTATGCACATACGTGAAATTACTAGTGCCAACCTCAACACCAGGTAAGGGGAAGGGGAGACAGTGGGGCGGGCGGGAGCCAGGAGAAGTTCACCAAGTGCTGTGTGCATGTATGTCACTATCTCCCTGAACTGCATTATGATGTGAGACCAAATGCACCAATGAAAGTGAGATATATATATATATATATATAGTATATAATATACATTTATGTACATGTATGAATAAATAAAAATACAATAAAAAAAGAAAGTCATCTTATTACCTTCATCTCACTGACCACGGGTAAGGGAGTCAAGGCAGAGGTAGATGTCACCCTGCCCCTTGCCCACGTCAGATGTCCTGTGCAAAGACACATCTCATCTGCATTCGTCTTGGCCCCCATTCCATGAAGCTGTCAGTGTCAGGCTGAAAGGAACTTCTCCTTATCTGAGCTGATGAATAGCAGTGAAGCCCATTCCCCTGTGTCTGCATCTTTCAGTGAGGAAGCAAGATGGGGAAACAGATTTATAACAATACATGGATGCACTGAATTAGAAAAGACAGTTTTAGAGCAATGACATGCTTTCTTTCCCCTCTGATGCACAATCTACCGAGATATGTCAAAAACGGTGTGTTGAAGCTTTACAAGTTTTGAAAGCTTCTCCAACCTCTTTCTTTTGTGGTTTTGTTGCTGTTGTTCTTTTCATTTTCCCTTGTTTTCTTTCGTCTGTATCTTCTTCGAATTAGGAATAGCCTCTCTAGACTGTTGTTAGGACGAGGGTTATAGAAGAGGGTTCCGCTCCTGCATTCTAAGCCTAATTGCTAAAAAGAGGATCGGCAACTATATTTCTTGAAGGAAAACCTTTCAGAAAAGTAAATCCATCATGTCAGCAGAGCAGTCCACATCCATCAATACTGGGTGTTGTTCTCAGTTTATCATAAACAGCTGCTGCTGGAACAAACAAGAAAAAATGAGACTTTAAGATCATTCCAAATTTGAACTTTTCACTTGGAGGAAATGGCACATTCCACAGAGCCTACCTGTATCTTGAGTTTTCAGTCTTCACAGCCACCATAATGGAACCACAAGTATTTGCCTGATGTCTCTGGGTAAGCGACGTTACCTGAGTCCACAAGTTCTGTCCAAATCACAACATTAATTCAATCCTGATACGCAGTGAGACAGTAAATGCTGTATTTTCAGATGACGCTTACGAGGCATTGCATTTTCCTAAGGAAGATCAAAGTAGGAAATAGGTAGCTATCTGATGTCTGAGAATGTTGTGATTCCAATATCCCTCTGAAATCCGCACCTTTACAACAATGTTCCCAGACAGACAGAATGCAGACTGTTTGCATCTCCCACTCTGCCTCACCTTTGGCGGGAAAGTGAGAATATGCACATGGCTGTTGAGTTGAGAATGGCAGTCAGTTCATTGCAAATCCAATTCCTACTGAAATGCAGAAACATCCACCATTGAGCTTACCAACCACTACTATCTCCTCTTTTCTAGGCACATTCATTCAGAAACACTTAATAGAAATCCAAACTTGCAATCTAATTAAAAGTGCAGTCAAATAAAACAATGATTAAATATTTTAAAAAATAGAAATCCTTTAAGTCTAGAAATGCAGCAGGCACTGGGAGCCTGCTGGTAAGCAGAATAGCCCACGCTTCATCACCTGTAAGAACCTGACGGTCTGATTTGGGATGCAAAATACCTGTAACTAATTACAAAATAATATGATATGGAACACGATAATAGTATAGACAGATGACTATGTGAGTATATTTGACAATGATACCTCATTTTGTGCGGGAGTTCCTAGAAAGTTTTCCTGGAAAGAATGCTGTACATAATTGGAATTGCTAAATTATAAAGAAGAATTATGCAAATGAAGAGAGCACACACACACACACACACACACACACACACATCATGGCTGAAACTAATCTAAAATGGCTGCTCTGGTACTTGCTAAAGCAAATTACTGTGCTTCTACATTTATTCTTTACAAAAGTCTGATATAGTAAGAACTCTTAAATTCTATTTATGAGCAATAAAATTAAATTCAGAGAAAGGAATGGTTTGTCTATGACCATAGAGCTAAGAAGTAGAATATCCCATTGATAAATATATTTCTCTAGGAGTGATTGTAATCTTAAGAAGTCATGGAGCCATTGTACACAGTATGGACTGTATTTTTAATTGTTAAGTTAATGCAAATATTAATAATTACAATGCCACTTATTGCTTTATTATACTTTTATTTTACTAGGCAGATTTTTAAAAAGCAGTTCATATAAAGGATTTGAGGCTAAGTAATGCATGATTGATGCTTTTAGAGATTTAAAAATGTTCAGCTGCCGGGCGTGGTGGCATACGCTTGCAATCCCAGCATTCGGGAGGCTGAGACCGGAGGATCTGGGTTCGCGGCCAGCCTCAGCTACCTAGTGAGGCACTGCGCAACTTAGTGAGACCCTGTTTCAAAATAAAGAATAAAAAATAGGGCTGGGGGTGTAGCTCGGAGGTAGAATGCCCCTGGGTTCAATCCCCAGTACTGCAAAAAATAAATAAATAAACAAATAAATAAAATAAAAATGTTCAGCTTAAAGTTCTTACTTCTTAGTTAAAAATTTCCAAATGTACTATGGCACACTTTTTTTCTCTTAAATTGCATAGTAAGACAGAAACCTGTTACATATTATCTGGTGTCTCCTTGCACATGTAGTTTAAGAAGCAGAGAGTTAACTTTGAGCTTAGGTGGGGGGGAATTTACTAGATGTGCGATGGTGGAGAAATAAAAATATGAAAGTTTTCCCATGTGTAAAATGTCATAAAATGACATCTCTCCACCAGCTTATTGTAAGATTTAAATTGAGCTGCCTACATTTGGTCTCTATCATACTACCTGCCAATAACGGGTACTCAAAAATGTTAGTATCCTTTCTCTTACCCAAATTTCAAATTGAATGTTTTGCTTTACATGAGTACTAGTATTTTGTTATATTACATATTAAAACCCTGCATATCTTGTAATAATATAATATATACAATCATTATCATAAAATTTAATTTGGGGGTAGATAGAAAATTCACCACATAGAGCTATTTCTTATTAGAGTACCTGCATTTTGACTTTCATATTAAATACAATCTATTATAATATTAAATATAATAAATATAAATGTAACTTTTAATTATGTGATTGATGTGAGTGGAAGCTCCAAACTATAGCTTGTTTTGGAGAAATAGAGAGGATGATTATGGACTATGCAGCCTCAGTTTACCATTTCTTTCCGTATCTGTGTGTGCCCTGCCTGACTAGTATAGGTAACTCTACACAACGCTACAAGGCATACAGCTATGAGACGTGCCTGTGACCTCGTACAGGATGTGTAACACTAGGATAGGGCTAGAATCAATGATAAGGGGACAATCAGACAGATGTTTGGGGATTTAGAATCACATGATTGAAGTCTTGGTTCATTGCGGTTAGCTCCAGAGGGTGAGGGATTGGACATGACTGAGTTTTTATAGCTGACAATGGGAGTAGAGTGGGCATCTGAGCAGACGGAGGGCTTTGAGGACATTGAGCCCAGATCGGAGCTTGTTGGACTATCTACATGAGACAAGTAATAAGAGTGTACTAAAGGCTTATCTGCAATTTGACATAGAAATGGGAATTTCAATACCACTTAAAAGTTTAAATAGCAAATGGGCTTCCTGTGGGAGAAGATAAATGATGATAGACAGATAATAGGTAGATGGAAAGATAGACAGACATAAAAAGCCCAAGTTATAAACCTTAGGGAATTCTAAAAAGAAACTGTCCAAGGAAAAAGAGACAGAGCAATAAAGAGAGAAAATAATGAGAAAGGATAAAATGAGGTGGATCAAAAGGAAAAAAACTTGTGAGAGTTAAAGAGTGTAGAAAGCTTAAGAAGTTGCAAACTAAAAGGAAATCCTTAAATGTGTCATGTATGTTATTTTCATTAAACAGTACTCAGTATTTACTATTAATTTCATCCTATTTAGTATCAAATTATTAAACACAAATATAAGGAAGACTCAGAGATGTTTGCGAATAACAAAGAGTAAATAATCCTTTGTTGGTATATTTCCCAATCTTTTTGTCATAGCAATCTCTAAAGCAGATTCTACTTACTTTTACTAACTGTAACTTCATATGTTACATGTATGTAGAATAGATAGGTTTTTTGGCAATGTAAATCCACTGAGACTTTTATATATATTATGGATTTTTAATACATTATGGATGAAGTATATGTAACTTCAAATGTTGTAGAAGAAAAAGCAGTAAAATAGCTCAAAGTCCAGAGACACTCTGTTAAAATTGCAATGTTAGTTTTCATTACAACAATATCTCTTTGGTTCTTAATTATATCTCATAATTAAGCCTAATATCCAGTCTAGGCTTTTTTTTCCCCTATGCTTATGTTTCTGAAAAGAATAAAACTTTCTGTAATCTTGATCAGTTATAACAGGTATCTCATTCTACCATCTTGCTTCAGTTGCTTAACAAAATTTTTCTTCCCAGGAAAGTTATGTTTAGTTATCAAATCTTCTAGGAGTCCCCAACACATGATTTTTTTTTAAATTATGCCTCTCTGTTATTAATGATTGAGGTAAAATCCAAATAAACAGTTTAGAAAAATATATCTTTTAGCAGTTTAGAGAAATATATGTTTTCAAAAATAGTTTTATTTTACTATAAGCTTTCAGTTTATGTGGAAATTTTGTTAGGATAATGACAATTCCAGCTATAGTTGCCTGTAAACTGTTAGAATTTTTTTCTCATTTTTTTGGTTAATTTTTATTGGTGCATTATAATTAACATGATTGTGAGATTCATATCAATACATTAATATACGCACAAAATATTAATTAATCTGTTTCCTTTCTCTCACCTCTCCCTTCCCCATCTCTTCCTTCTTCTCTGACACAATCTAGAGATTCCTATTGAAATATCCATAAATGCATACACATGACATTATTTGGTCTGTTTAATAGAATTCTTTTAAAAATTGTTCAAGCTAATGTTGGTAAACTACCACACCCGGCGATAATTGATATTTTTAAAATGAAAAAAAAAATTACCATCAAAGACGTTGCTTTTGCAAATGTTGTGAAATATATGCAAGTATTTACATATACCTATACAAACATTGTAAGAGACAGGGCCACTTTTTTTTATTGTGAGACTACTAACTAAGCCTTCATTAACTAGTGGTCTTATTAATACACATTATGGAGATTAAGATAACAAAAAAGAGGGTTGAGAGAGACCAGCTACAAGTGTTTAAAATTCAGATACCAGTTTAAGAAATACATTACCTCTTAGCTTTCTCAGTGCTAACAAATTACCTGTTAGTCAAAGGTAGTCTGAGTTGTGTTTATGTCACTTGCAGTTGAAAACCTTTTGCTGATTTCAAGCATATTAGACTTAGTTTGAGTTTTTCTCAGAAACATTCTTAGATGAAAAGAAAAAGGAACAGGACACTGAGCCAGTATTCTAAACATTCCTTAAAAGTCCCAAATGAGTATCATCTATTCATTGTTTTTTTCTTTTTTATTTAGTGTTTACTTTTGTACCAGGTACTGCAATTCTAGATTCCAGACAAAGAATATAAAACCTCTATTGTGAAGTGGAACACATTAACAACAACAAAAAAATAATAATTTCAAGTAGCAATAAATGCTATATTAAAAAGAAAAAAATAAAAGAAGTGCTGTGCTCTATTAAGGATGGATAGTTTGAGAAAGCCTCTTTAAGAAGAACCTTGAATGAGGAAGAAACCTAATACATCACAATCTGGATTCCAAAGGAAGCAATTAGTTTGTCTTGCTCACGAGACGCGAAGAAGGTCAATGCACTAGAACACAGTAAATAAGGAAAGAACAGTAGACAAGGATGTCAAGGAAGAGAGATTTGTTGATTTTTCTAAAGATTTTGTATTTATTCTAATTGCAAAGAAAAATGGTTAGGAATTTTTAATTAGTGCAATAAGGTAGGTTTTTATTTTTGTTTATCTTGGAACTCCTACTAGCTGTTCTATGGAGGAAATGCTAAGAGAGACAGAATGGAGTAAGAAGACAGTGTTAGAGTAAAGGGGAAAAAAGACCTTATCTTGGACTTAAGTAGTAATGGATATAAAAATAACTGATTGGACTAATAGTGTACTTTGGAAAAATGGCACAATAAAGTACATCAAGGGGCTAGGCTACTGGAAGAAGGAATGGCCAAGAGTGAGAGAAAAACATCACTATGAAATACATTATGATGTGAGACTCTAATGCATCAATGCAATGTGATTCTGATGTGGGAAGATGGGGCAGGGAGAGATGTGATGCAGTGGCCTTTGGATGTCTTATATTCTCAGGAGTAAAAATGCCTTCAGATTACAAAATGGAGCAACCACAGTGGTTAAAATCTTTCCTTTGAATTCAGAAAGACATGAGTTCAATTTCTGACTCCCACTCCCAGGCTCTATGACCACTCATTGGTTGATTGTGTATTAATCACATGTTGTTGTCGCCATGCTGGGTAAAAGGAAAAGAAAGATGAACAGGATGGATATGTCCTCTGCTTTTAGATGATCAGGGACAGGCACATGCCAAGTAAAGTTATACAGAGGTAAGATAATGAGAAATCATAGATAAGCACTCTGGAGTACATGAATAAGTAGCAGGAGAGATTGACTTTAAGTGACATAGTAATCACAAAAGTGTTTTGTGTGAAAGGATACTTACAATGAGACCCCAAGTTTGGAAGGAAACAGATCAATCAAACATTGATGGAAGAATATTCAGGGATAGGATAATAAGTACAATAGATTTGTGATGTGCATTCTTTCATTTATTAAAAGGGGATGATAGCCTAGCGTGGTGGTGCACTCTTGTAATCCCAGCATTTGGGAGGCTGAGACTGGAGGATTTGGATTTGCAGCCAGCCTCAGCTCTTAGTGAGACCCTCTTTCAAAAATAAAGAATAAAAAATAGAGCAGGGGGTATAACTCGGAGGTAGAAATACCCCTGAGTTCAATCCCCAATATCACAAAAAAAGGATAATTTTCTTATCAATATGTAAGAATTTAATAATAGTCAGGATATATGGAATTAAGTATAGTTCTGGAGTCATATTAAGCATTAAATAAAGGAGATGAAATCCTCCTAATTAGTAGAATCGTTAAAAGAAGGGAGTTAGAGCCAATGTGGTGGCACATGACTGTTATTCTTGGAAAGCTGAGATAGGAGTATCTCAGGTTCTAAGTCAACCTCAGAAATTTAATGAGGCTCTCAGTAACTTTTTGAGACCTTGTTTTCAAACTAAAAAAAAAAAAAATAGGGCTGGGGGTGTGGTTTGGAGGTAGAATGTCCCTGGGTTCAATCCTCAGCACCACAAAAAAAAAAAAAGAAAAAAAATGGAAATATCTTAGCATTTTAACTGCTATAATCCAAGATCTGGCCATACAACTTAAAGGAAGGAAGGTTTATTTGCTCATGTTTTGGGGTTCAATCCATGTGCAGTATATCTTTTGAGATTGCAACCAAGCCCCACTTCTAACATCACCACCCCATTTCAGGAAGGTGAGGGAGAAATTCTATTTTCAATCCACTACAGGAAATTAGTGTCACGTGTATGTTAGGCACTCTGGTGTGGTTTTAGACATTGCTTCTGGCTATGAAACTCAAGTGTCTCACATATCAGCTTTATAATCTTAAATTTCTTATTAAATATTGGGCATGGTGGTGCACACCTGTAATCCCAGTACTTGGGAGGTTGAAACAGAAGGATTGCAGGTTAGCGAGGCCCTCAGCAGCCTAGTGAGACCTTGTTTCAAACCAGACAATGAAAATAGGACTGAGGGTATAGTTTAGAGGTTCAAACCTCAATATCATTCACACACACTCACACACACACACACACACACACACACACATACACACACCACACACATTTGTTTATTAAGGCCACAAACCACAAATTCTCAGGTTTCTCTTCTGAGAAATGGGTAAGGTAAATCAGTCAGAGAAGACAAGGCCAGAAACATTCTGGAGGCAGAAAAACATACAATCAGCAGGAGGCCATTATCCCAGCTTTATAGATGGAACTGATTAGACCTCATGCAATTACTAAAGACTGGAATGGGAGCCCACATCCAGAGGGTGAAGCCCCAACCAGGACTGATTGCTGATTACCTAGCTGCTCCTCACTGTCTGTGTGCTTTAGCACCAGGTTCCATTTCCTTGAAGGAAAAGGTAAATCAGAAAACTATGTAGGTGTTCCTACATCTACTTAAGAAACAAAGTTTTTCCATGCTTTATGGCAGTCCTTCTCAACCCCAGGTAATTTCTGGCCCCTCCTCACAGAGAACGTTGGCAAAGCGCGCAGGTATTTTTAGTTGTCACAATATGGGGGTGCGAAGAGAATGGGGTCACCAGCATTTGCCTCAAGAGGGGTGCTGCTAAACTTCCACCACGCTCAGGAGGCATGCTCCTCCCCGCAACAAGCAATTAGCCAGCCTCACAGTCACTGGTGCCCAGGTAGAGAAATCCTGGGTTCAGAGATAAATATTCTACTAATGATGGAAGAAGTAGTGTGTAAAACAGCAACAACAAATTATAGGACTAAAGGGGGTGAGGTAAGAAGGTCCAGGAATATATAGAAAAGTAGTTTCCTAAAAATGCAATAGATAAAGAGGTTTTACTCTCTCTGAACCCTATAATCTATAAGAACGGCATGAGCGACAGCCTCCATCAATAACTTCTTTTTGATGAAGTCACTCTTGGAAATAGGATATTGCTTTTTAGAAGTTGTAATATGGGGGAAGAAAATGAGTATTTTGCAAACTCACAGTCCTGTATAATTTTCAAAGTACGTGATGACAAGTGGATGAACAATTAATCACTTCACTTGCATGAATGAGGACTAAAAATTCATAAGGCATTATGTTAAATCCTATTGGTGTAGGTGCTTCTGATTAGGAGTATGAAAAAATTAATTCTTTAAAATCTTGGGCCGGGCATGGTGGCACACGCTTGTAATCCCAGCATTCGGGAGGCTGAGACCAGAGGATCCAGGTTCGCAGCCAGCCTCAGCTACCTAGTGAGGCACTCTACAACTTAGTGAGACTCGGTTTCAAAATAAAGAATAAAAAATAGGGCTGGGGGTGT
Source organism: Graphiurus murinus (assembly GCA_004027655.1). Classification (NCBI taxonomy): domain Eukaryota; kingdom Metazoa; phylum Chordata; class Mammalia; order Rodentia; family Gliridae; genus Graphiurus; species Graphiurus murinus. The sequence continues at coordinate 57,490 of PVLC010003326.1, read as the reverse complement.
AGCTCTGACAGGACATATTTTGGTGGGATGAGTCTCTTTCAGACATTGTGGGATAATAAGATGGCCGCAGGGCCAGGAGTGAGAGTCGATTGACATCACTAAAGCTTTGAGTCATGATGATCTTCTCAGGTTTCTGACAAAAACTAGAAAGAGTCTGAGTTGAAATGGGCATGCTGGAAAGTTAATTGAGCTATGATTAAAAGCATTGGCTCTGGATCCAGACTCTGAATTTGAATCCAATCCAAATGCAAATTTCCTACGTATGTGTCCTTGAGAGAGTTACTCAACGGAGCTCCACTCCTATTTCTTGAACAGTAAGATGGGCATTGGTGATGACAGTACCTCCTTCACAAAGTTTTTAGAGGAAACAAATAATAATGCCTGTGTAAAGTTAATCAAAGAAGATTTAATGCATTTCCTAATTATCATTTTAAATAGGTGTGGATGATCAGTTAATAGAAAAACTAGAATATTTCAGATTTTTGCCAAGAATAACTTTTCAGATTTATTTAAGTATGCTTTATACTTAAAGTAGGTCCACACATATGGGCAAATCCAAACTATAGTTATTAAGTTTGTCATTTTATGAATGTCTAAACAGAATCTTCGGAAATTTGACAATATATTTATTAAGACTTCGAATAGAAAGTCTTTTCCAATGCATGGAACAACAACAACAAAAGAGTATCATTAACTCAATCTTGTTCAGAGTTTCATATAGAGGATACTTGGAGCAAAACTAATCTGGTTTCAATAGAATCATTCAAGGACTCTTTAAGTCTAGGGCCCTTGAATGATTCAGCCAGGAGTGGTGGTGCACACCTGTAATCCCAGTTCATGGAAGGCTGAGACAGGAGAATCACAGGTTCAAGGCCAGCCTCAGCAACTTGGTGAGACCCTGTTTCAAAGTAAAGAATGCTGGGAGGTAGAACTCCCCTGAGTTCAATCTCCAGTAGCCAACAAACTAACAAACAAACACCGCCCCCCCGCCCCCCCCCAAAAAAAACACAAGAATGATACAATGAGTAAAGATGCACTATGAGGAAGTCTAACATGGACTCTTCCTTTTTAGACTTTCCTGACATAATAGGAAGAGCTCTCCTTCCTTTGAACAGAGAACATGGATTTGCCTAAGTAACAAAGTTCCAGTGAGGAGCTGTTTTGAAAGCAGTAGGACCTTACCCATTATGCTTTGCCTTAGGAAGACCAGAGCAGAAGAAGAGCTGTCTCCTAGGGATTGAAGTCAAGAAACAAAGCTATGGAGCGGGTCATCGCTCTCCTGTCTGTCCTTAAATTAAGAAGCAATCACACTGTTCTTAATTTGGGGGAATGGAGAATTATTTAGTGATTAATATTATAGTAGCTAGAGCTCTTTTACTCTCTCCATTTTTGAAGAGGGGCATGGAAAGTTTGTGAATATTTCTTTCTTTCTTTTTTTTTTTTTTTTTTCAGTACTGGGGATTGAACTCAGGGGCATTCTACCTTCGAGCTATATCCCCAGCCCTATTTTTTATTCTTTATTTTGGAACAGGGTCTCACTAATTTGCGGAGTGCCTCACTAGGTACCTGAGGCTGGCCTCGAACCCGGATCCTCCCATCTCAGCCTCCCAAATGCTGGGATTACAAGCGTGCGCCACCACGCCCAGCGTTTGTGAGTATTGCATGCCAGACAACAGGTGCCTAGAATGCTAGCAGTCCCTAGACCCGTTGCAGAGCACTGACTCGTGAGTCTTAGCTTTGCCACTAGTCATGGGAGAATAACGTTTTATCTAAAACTCAAAGATGAGCCACAGTGTATAGCAGCAGAGTCACTAAGAGGTCAGTAGATGCGGCAGGCAGTTGAATTCGGAAGCAGAAGAGTGGCTCAGTTGGTGTCGTAAGAGTTGTGTGCAGCCCCTGAGCAGAAGCCAGAGCTTTGAATCAGTTGCAGGTGATGCGAGATGGTACGAGAAGGTTCTGTTTTTTATTTTAGTGGCTGCTCATTGCTTTGACTCCTATCTGGCAGTACCGAGAAGGGTTCTGACAATAGCTCAGTAATGAAAGTAGCACCGATATAATGGAAGTTATTTTTCTTTTGGCTTCCTCTGAAATGGAGAGAAAATAGGAAGGAGCAGTAACTCTGATGAATACAGAACATCCAAAAATCGCTTCCCATCTGCTAGCTAAAGAGACAAATAACCGTAAATCTTTTAAATGATAAAAGCAAGAAAATATAGTACATATATCCAAAAATTCTTTTGGCATCTCCTATCAGAAACCTAAGAGGGAATATTTGTTTAATTTTTAATGTGCTAGTTTTTTGTAGTGAAATCAATGCTACATTAATATTTTTAAAAGGAAAACATGGAGAATTTTAATTTTTAAAAAATAATCACAATGTTCTTAGGATACATGCTTTATGACTGACAAAGGTTTCTTTAGTTCACAGTCATGCTGATATTGTAAACACAGACATTATGCATTTTTAATAAAGTGCTTTAAAGGTTTTACATTGCTCCTTTACTTCATGTGTGGTACTTTTTAAAGTCAGATTTATTGAGGTAAGATTTATGTAACTTTTACCTCTTTTAAGTGTATGTTCTATTGGTTTTAACAAACACAGTCGTGTCTGGTTCCCCATTAATACTGGTTTCTGGAGTCTTTGGGGGAGCAAATTGTTGATTAAAGACAAAATCCTGAATTCTCAACTCTTCAAATTTGACCCTGAAGCTTGCTTGAAAATTCTTAAGAGAATTTCAAAATTGAAACTTTGAGAGATTGGGTATAAATATTCAATTCTCTAAATGATCTGGAGTAAAGAAAAAACGTTACACATATGTATATACACACACATATGCTAGTATTACAAAATATGTTAGTACATAGATGTAATATTTTTTTCTTTTCTTTTTTCTTAATTTTTTTTTTTTTTTTTTTTTTTTTGCAGTACTGGGAATTGAACTCAAGGGCATTCTACCTCCAAGCTATACCCCCCAGCCCTATTTTTTATTCTTTATTTTGAAACAGGGTCTCCCTAAGTTTCGGAGTGCCTCACTAAGTAGCTGAGCCTGACCGCGAACCTGGATCCTCCAGTCTCAGCCTCCCAAATGCTGGGATTACAAGCGTGAGCCACTACGCCTGGCTCCATAGATGTAATATTTTTAAGATGACCATGAATTATTATCAAAATTTGATTTTAAAGCTAAACAGGTGATACTGCAAGTATATATATTATTACATATTTTAATATGTATTTAATTGATATATTAATTGTATACGATTATCTGCTTTAAAAAAGTCTTATTTTGCTATAACTGAATATTGGTTAATTATTTTCTCAATTTACTGCAAGTGGATATGCTAGCTCTTCAGTGCATGTATATATAGCTTAAAATAAAATATAAGTGCCTTTCATAGCTTAATAGTTTTAAGAAAAGGACACACATTCTTTATTAAGATCCATAAATGATAAAATTGATAAATTTTTCAAGTGTTTTAGGTTGGTTGCACAAGAAAATAATAATGATAACGATGTGATGTCAGAATAATGTTATATATTATGGCAAACTAATAACCTCCAGGGTGCTCAACTTCCATGAAATTCATTTCATATCTCATCTATTATGGAGGATCTGTGAAAAATAGTTTACTCTTCCCCTTCTGAGATATTTGGCAATGCAAGCTAGGCTCATGAAAGCAAAGAGATTAGATATTGTCATTTTCAAAGGGTAAAATCTGTGAAAGCTATTTTCTAATTCTAGAAATGTCTGAGTGATAAAAATCCCTTTATGCAAATAACATGGGAGGAACAAAGCCCAGTCTTTTTTTTTTTCCCTAAGCTTTCAAAATACATATATTTTTTTTCCTTTAAAACCGCACACTTAGCAGAGCGATTCTTCCTAGACACACACGTAGCATCAAAGGTATGTGGCACACAGACTATCTTCATTTCTTGAAATCATCTAGACTTGGCCTCTCTGATACGGGCCTCAATCCCTACACACCTGGGAAAGAACCATCAGGATTTTAAATCTGTGTTATTTCCAGAGTTCTAGTTGGTGACTATACCATTCGAATGGAACATAAAATTTATTTACCCTTTCCCATAAAATATGGGCTCTTGGAATTTTTCATACTTCCATTGTTTGCCCACTGCCTACAACCAATGTGTGAAGGCTCAGTGACCTTCTGTGGAACTCTAAGACACTTGCAGAGCCGGGCGCGGCGGCGCACGCTTGTAATCCCAGCATTCGGGAGGCTGAGACCGGAGGATCCGGGTTCGCGGCCAGCCTCAGCTAACTAGTGAGGCACTCCGCAACTCAGTGAGACTCGGTTTCAAAATAAAGAATGAAAAATAGGACTGGGGGTATAGCTCGGAGGTAGAATGCCCCTGGGTTCCATCCCCAGTACCGAAAATAAATAAATAAATAAATAAATGAATAAATAAATAAATAAATAAATAAATAAATAAATAAATCACTTGCAGAATATTGCCTAAGTGTGCAGGGTGCATAAGAAGCAGTCGTTTTCAGTGGATCCTCACAGGAGTTTGTAATCACTCGAATACAGGTATATTTTAACAGAGCCTTTGGAAAGCCTGTAGACTCTCTATATTTCTTTTTGACCTGAAGTGCCACTTTTATCCCTTAGAAATGGCTCCTGCCCTGAATTTGCCCTCCATTTTATTTTATTTTATTTTATTTTATTTTATTTTATTTTATTTTATTTTTTGCGGTACTAGGGATTGAACTCAGGGGCATTCTACCTCCGAGCTATACCCCCAGCCCTATTTTTTATTCTTTATTTTGAAACAGGGTCTCACTAAGTTATGGAGTGCCGCACTAGGTAGCTGAGGCTGGCCTCGAACCCGGATCCTCCGGTCTCAGCCTCCCAAATGCTGGCATTACAAGCGTGCGCCACCATGCCCGGCTTGCCCTCCATTTTAATATTCCTGGGTTTCCGTTTACTCTCCTTGCTCCATTTCCACCTATACAATTTCTACACCATCCTTAGCATCCACTTGATATATGAATCTCGTCTCTTAAATGACATATGAATCTCATCTGTTAAAAAACTGTGGTATTCCTAAGAGGAATTCCACCTCTTCTCTCCCACAGTCCCATTTCCCAACTGTGATCCTAATCAACACTGTTTTATGCTACTCCTTTATGCACCCTTCACCTCCCTCACTGGAGAGCATTTCTGTGAACCTTGTTGATTTTGCATCCCCAAAAGTACCAGGTCCAGAAACGTGCACAGAGTGAATCACACACATTGATTCAAATCAACATGGTGCTCCCCGTTCATTCAAACCATCCACTCTCCATGCAGTTCGTGAAGAAGCAAATTAGGAAAATAAGTAAGGGCCACCTAATTCAAACAACATTTCTTAGCCGGGTGTGGTGGCTCATGCTTGTAATCCCAGCATTTGGGAGGCTAAGACCGGAGGATCCGGGTTCGAGGCCAGCCTCAGCTATCTAGTGAGGCACTCCACAAATTAATGAGACCCTGTTTCAAAATAAAGAATAAAAAATAGGGCTGGGTGTGTAGCTCAGAGGTAGAATGCCCCTGAGTTCAATCCCCAGTACCAGCAAAAAAAAAAAAAAAAAAAAAAAAAAAAAAAATTCTGTTTCTGTCTTCATTCAACAGTTTCTAAAAATATTTATTTCTGCCCTTTTTCCTTTGGTGATAGTATTAGGAAGTAGGTTTTGTTGAATTCCATTTCTTTTTCCTTCCTTTTAGTAGCCGGTATGGAACAGCAGAATAACTTGTTTCATGAAAACTTAATGATGACTTTTTTCATTCCCTGAATTCAGAATGTAACTACAAGAGTGAGTGTGCTATGGTTGGATTTTGTTGATTTTCTTCCAGAATCTCAGAGATGTAAAGATGTAAAATAATAATAATAATAATAATAATAATAATAATAATACAAAGTTCTCAAGTCTTTGTGACTTTTCAGTCACTTTGTGTCTACAAAGGCGACACAAAGGTCTTCTTTCCAAGTATATGTTAATGCTAAAATGCACTAGCTCTGTTTCTGAGCTTTCCTTTCTCTCCCGATTTGAAAGCCCTTCTGCAGCACTCTGGACTCCTAAGCCAGGCATTGCCTTTATCTCTCGGATCCCAGACTCCCAGAATCAGCCTTTCCTTACTCACCACATCCTCCTTCACGCATACTTCCATTCCTTCTTTCATTTCTGACTGCTGTACCTTATTTTCTCTACTTTTTTTTTTTTTTTTTACTGAAGTCCTCCCCTATCTCCAAGAAAAATAACCTCCAACATTTCATAAAATAATACTAAACTTCCTTCACATAGCATATGCCTCTCTGTTAAAATTGCAGGTTTTTTGTTGTTTTTTTTTAACAGATTCCTTAGAGTCTAGAACTCCAATTCTGTGTGTCTGGTGCATTTCTTTATTAGGTCATGCTGATATTCTCTTAGATCCCACTGAGACTTTTGCATCCTGAATCCTCCACTCTGACGTATACTTTCTTCTTTGAGGCCTAACTCATTTGGTTATATTATAAATTATTATATCATTGCCCTTATTACTTCTCAGTATGAATATTCTAATCATTCCCCATCACTCATGAGATCTCTGGAGCATAAAACTTTTTAATTTTTTTTTCTAAATAAACTTCTTCCATTACCATACATGTTTCTATGTCTACATGGAGGATGGAGGGTTTTTTTTTGGGGGGGGGGGACCAGGGATGGAACTCAGGGGCATTCTACCTTCGAGCTACACCCCAAGCCCTATTTTTTATTCTTTATTTTGAAACAGGGTCTCACTAAGTTGCAGAGTGCCTCACTAGGTAGCTGAGACTGGCCACGAACCCGGATCCTCTAGTCTCAGCCTCCCAAATGCTTGGATTACAAGCGTGCGCCACCACGCCCGGCTTACATGGAGGTTTTTCAAGCAATGACTCCAGAGTTCCTTGATATTTATAATCTTTACTCCTCTATTTTAGTAGCCAAGTGCCTTCTATTTAAAAGATTTTCTTAAAGTATGATTTGGTTTATTTCTCTCTGAATCTATATAAAAAGGAACTGGAAAAGCTATTGTATTACTGATTGCAGGAAGTCATCTTGAAGGAAAGATTGTACTTGAGCTCTTGTATTTATCAGATGAAGGAAAATGCTAATAAGAAAATTAATACAAATGCTCCTCATCACTGTGTACATCACATTTAAATTTGATGAGATTTTCTAGGACTAGTACTAAATTTGTGAATATTAACAATATTTTAATCAGAAATGTGTTTTACTTATATTTTCACTCTTTTTGTTTTTTTATTGGTGCATTGTAATCATACATCTTTGTGGGTACAAGTGGATAGAGGCATACATCCGCACAGGTTTCATTTAACCCTTCCCCAATTCCGACCCCATTCAGTCCCCTCTCCCCCTTCTTAAGTTCGGTTTAGTGATTGACTTTGGTATGTTTATGAATGCACATCATACTGGGGATTGAACCCAGAGGCATTCTACCTCCAAGCTACACCCTCAGCCCAATTTCATTTCTTATTTGGAAACAGGGTCTCACTAGTTTACTGAGAGTCTTGCTAAGTCGCCGAGGGTGGGTTCGTACCTGTGATCCTCCTGTCTCAGCCTCCCAGGTACTGGGATTACAAGCATGCGCCCCCATGCCCGGCTCAGAAGAGTGTTTTATAAACATGGGCATTCTAAGATTCTTAGAATCAGAAGATCTACCATAAAGATCTTGGCCATTTCACTGACACTTTGCATTTATTTAACGGGGATATTGATACTTGCTCTGCTTAACTTTTACTACTTGCAGAGGAATAAAAATGCATAATATATGTGAAAATGCCTGGGTCACTGTCGAATCTTCATGCATATGAGATAATATGACTTTGAAAACTACTCTTGAGTCCAGTATGCATATTACCGAAGTACATGATACAATTTTACGTAGCCCGTGGAGGAATTTTGATTTTGATTTCAGCGGTTATGAAATTTACTTGCTGAATTTACAACCTAGACATTTCTTTCGTTTCAGCATTAGTGATCTAATATAAAAATAAAGGTGTCCCGTAGTGAAATGGCACTACCCGAGAAGATGTGACACTCTGAGGATTTTGAAAACGAAAATTCTGAAACACAAATCACTTTGGTGGTCTCCTTCCTACCTGAGAAATGAGATATAACATTCAAAGGAAAAATACAGCAATGTCTCTCAAAATATGTACTTAATTGTCACTTACCTGGTAATGAAGTCTAAATTCATTGTGGTTAGAAACAGGAAAAATGCAGAGTTAGAGGATTAGTTAGAAGAGATTTAGGAAAATCTCAGCATTATTTCTTTTACTTGATTCCATAAAAATGCTCTTTCAAATCTGTAATGCTGTAAAGACCGTATTTTTTCAAAATATGGTGAAAATACATTTACTCTTTTATTTATATACTTAATAAAGTACATTCATCCTTCATTGTGGGTTGGGCTAGTTTCTATAGATAAAATAGCATGCATAATCCTTAGTGACCACAGCCCTCTTGAAACTTAGAACCTAAAGAGAGAGAAAAGTGAAAGAATATTAAACACAAATGTAAAAGCACTATTTTGACAAGAATTACCTAGGATGACCTATAACAGGGCAATTCGATCTGGTAAGAGAGATCATAGAAGACTTCTTTGCAAAGGCAATGCTCCAACTAAGGTGGAAAGAATAAATAATCGCTGACTGGAGAGAGAGAAAGAAGGAAAATCAAACAGAAGTAATGAGAATTGCAAAAGACCCATGACAAGAAATCATGAATAGTACACAGGACTGATGACAGGATAGCCAAAGAGAGACGGAGGGGAAGAATATAAAGAGAAACTGGATGTGTGTTTAGGTATGGCTCATGAAAGAGTATTTAAGACTCCATGCTGTTGGATGTAGATTTAATTGTTTTTGATTTTTATTCTAAAATTATATATTATGCTCACTGAATATCTATATCCATGTGTGTAACTCATACACATGGTTTTATATATGACAACTTATTTTTATCTGTTTTCTTCTAATATAATTTGCACTAACAATAGAAATTTTCTTTTTAAAACTTTAAGTTGAAAATACTGAGTCAGAGTGAAGAAAAAAATAGTTTTGTGATAATGATAGAGGTGATATTCAGATATTCTAAAACCACATTTGTAGCCGGGCGTGGTGGCGCACGCTAGTAATCCCAGCATTTGAGAGGCTGAGACTGGAGGATCTGGGTTCGTGGCCAGCCTCAGCTACCTAGTGAGGCACTCCACAACTTAGTGAGACCCTGTTTCAAAATAAAGAATAAAAAATAGGACTGGGGGTATAGCTCGGAGGTAGAATGCCCCTGAGTTCAATCCCCAGTACTGCAAAAAAAAAAATAAATAAAATAAATAAAACCACATTTGTGACATAAAAATGACTAAAGTTTGGGAAATAAGGCTTTTGTCTAACATATGACTGTTTTAGCTAAAATAATTGAAATTTTCAGTGCTAATTATTAAGTTTGGTGTTTTTGTTATAACCTCTTAAATTTGTTGAAAGAAAAAAGAAACAATAATAGTAAAGCTGACACTATTTTTAAATATTTTGAGATCTTATGAAAGTAGAACTATATTTTTAAAAAAACCATTGCCTATCTTATATGAAACATAGGACCAGATATTTGGTTCCTTTGTGTTCTTAGAGATATATTGTGACATAACATTTATATTCCTAGAGCGTTATTTGGATGAGTTCTAATCTGAGGCCCCTCTTTTATGGAAAACCGAAAGAGTCAGTTTGACCACTAAGTATACTCTATCCCTAGAAATGGAAAATGTTTATAGAGTTCTGGATCCCTTTTTAGAGAATACTGGTTTAGAAGAACATTTTTCAGGCTCGTTGAAGATAATTCAATGAAAAGAAAGAAAAATATTGAGATTTTTTTCTGAAAAAAATTAATCTTCTCTATGCAATAGACTCTATACTGTACTCTCTAATAATTTACTTTAAAAGTTGAGATTTAGATTATTCATGTTAGCTTCATTAATGATAACACCTGCTTGAGCGGCTGACTAGGTGCCAGCAATTGTGCTAAGTTCTACAAATTCATTATTTTACTTAACAAGAGAACTCTATGGGGCTCAGACTTTATTAACCCTATTTCACAAAAGATATTGAGAATCCATGAAGATCAGTATAGTTCAACCAGGATGCTAGACTAACAAGAGCCAATACCAGAAGTGGAAATTCTAGGGAAATCAAATCCCAGAGTATCTGTGCTGTTCACACTGCAAGGATCCTCTCCTCTCTCTCCCCCCGTCTCTCTTGTACATATTTTTTAAAACTCATGTGCATGCACATATATATATATATATATATATATATATATATATATATAATATCAATATCCTCATCTAGGCATAAAGATATCAATATCTGGAAATAATATAAAATAATAAAATCATGACCTTGGGTGATTATATGAAAATCTTAAAGAAAGTGTTATATTAGTAAAGAATATGCCTCAGTTATCAATTTCCATTTTCCTCTCTTGTATTTCAGTTACTCTGGAATCTATTTCCCATGCATTCATTATATAATGACAGACATACATTCATATTTCTTTTTTTTTACTGGGCATTGAACTCAAGCTCCATCCCTATCCCTATTTTATTTTTATATTTATTTATTTTTTGCGGTACTGGGGTTTGAACTCAGGGGCATTCTACTCTGAGATACACCCTCAGCCCTATTTTTTTATTCTTTATTTTTGAAACAGGGTCTCACTAAGTTGTGGAATGCCTCACTAGGTAGCTGAGGCTGGCCGTGAACCCAGATCCTTTGGTCTCAGCCTCCCAAATGCTGAGATTATAAGCGTGTGCCACCATGCCCGGCTATTTTATTTTATTTTTATTTTGAAATAGGGTCCTTTTAGGTTGATGTGAGTCTCACTACTTCCTGAGGCTGTCCTTGAACCTACAATTCTTCTGTCTCAGTTTCCCAAGTACTAGGATTACAGGCAAATGCCACCACACCCAGCTGACATTTGCATTTCTATCTAACCAAAACACAAACATAGGCATCAGCAGTGGCTGGAAATTACTATTTAGTATATAAATCGATAAGAGATTATAAATTTCAGGTTGTATGTCAGATTCCGGAAGGACAGTTGCCAGAAAACCACATTGCTTGGAAGAATGCTTGAATTACTGGCACTGGATATTGCCATATTGATTTATTGATTAAAACAACAGCAATAATCTACCAGCTTAAGTGGCAAGCAAAATAAGCGAGTGATTTGGGGGTATTAATTGTGCACGTAGATTTTATAAACACAAAATTATAACCAAGCATTTGATAGTTTCTTCTGAAATTGTCTTTTAGGGTGCTTCTCAGAAAACTCTCAAATTAAATGATGCTTTATCACATAATGATTTTTTCCCATGAGGACTCGTTAATCAAATTAGCCCCAATGTCACTATATTACATCTTAGAAAATAATTCTTCATATCATAGCAATTTCTCAGTTGTTTTACTTTTTAAGAGTTTGCTTTGCTTGGTATGTGAATGAAGACAAGGGCCATACTTTATGATCAATTGAAACGACTTTTATTGTAGAGTTTGTCACATCAACTCTAATATTTCTGTAATGTTTTGTTGAAGACCTGGATTATTTTATCTGCAGAATTTCCCACATTCCGAATTTTGCTGGTTGCATTCCAGCAGTGTCGTTAATGAGATTTGCTTTCCTTCAATGTCTGTATTTTGGAAAATATAAATTCACAGGTTTGCACTTATCTGCTGTATTTTAATACATTGTAGTTATCATCCCTCATGATGCTCAAATGGGTCCATCTTTGGCCAGGGGGTGTTGATTCAGATTTGATCCCATTTTTTAAAGATTTGTTTACATTTTTGTTTTTGTTTATTCCAAGTTGATCCAGGCTTATTTTGTACATTTCCTATCTTAGATCTGGAGAAACCATTTCTCCAGTGAGTTCTAGATTCTGACAATGGAAACAATATTATTAAGAGAATACAAGTAGGCTACTAAAGGAACACATTTCTATTGAGTTAATCATTAATCATCGTTATTTTCAGTGGCAGGAAATAGGAAATACATGTATGCGTGAGTATGTGTATCTCTTAAAAATAAAAAAAAAAACACTTGTGTTCATGCTCCTTTTTATTTGTAGATATTTTACATTTGCTTTTGTTTTATTATTATATAGAATAGTTACATTATTTCAAAATTTAATCTATAAGTAGCGTATAAGCAATGAAACCCAGGTTATTTTCTCTTATTTCCACCTTACCCTTTCTCTTCTCTACTGGTAAACCTAAATAAAAATGAGGATTATATTTCCAACATTTCTCAATATAAAACAAGCACACCAAACATACATTCTGATATCCAAACTTTCTTAGATAACCTGCAACATATTCTATATTTTCTGAGAATTGACAGTCACTTAGTAAAGTGGCTACTCATTCCAGCTGCATAATTCTAGTTAAGATGACTTGTTTACGTAATGTAGTCAAATAGTCCGCTCTTTAGAGTACTTGAGTTATTTTCATGATAATGTGTTTTGTAATTATAAATAGTGATGCAATGAATAGCTTTGTCTGAATAAATTTGAATTATTGCGATTTAATGACTTCATTTGAATAACATCCTATAATGCTTTACCTAGTTTAAGGTCAATATAGTTCTTCCATTTAATAAAGAAAGAAGACTAGACTGCTGGTCAGGACATGAAGTGCTAAGGATAAGATTTAATCAATTAGCCAATCAGTTGATTTATCTAGCCAAATAAGTATAATACATTCTGGCAAAAACAAACAAACAAACAACAACAACAACAAAACAAGACAAGGAGGAGAGTAACATTTCTCCACATTTAATTTGACTGAGATCGGATCTCAAATCATTGACGAGGACTGATAAGCCAATCGGAGCACCCTGGGTCTAGTGTCTCTCAGAATTCTTCCCTACCAGACTCTTACCTCTAATTCGCTGACCCTATGCCTCTGCTTTCACAGACTTCATCTAATTTTCTTTTTTTTAACACTGCCCTCTGCCATTTTTTTTTGTCAATTGTCATCCATAATATACCGTTTAAGAGAAAAATTAATGTTTAATAATTTTGGTACTTGAGCTATCGAGTGAGATATCAAGTTCACATTTCTCAAGAAGCTTGGCAAAAGTGGAAGGTACTGAGTCATCTTCCAGGCACTACCCTACAGTGATGGGAAGGAGGAACTCTCCTTAACTCTTGAAACTCTACCAGCTGCTGTTGCTGCTACCCTGCCCCGACCTAGAAGTCCCGTCTCCTTTACAGGGATGTGCAGCCCTTGTCTTTCCCAGAGCCGCTGGCTGAGCCTCAATGCACGTTTTCCAGGGCCCTACTGCTTCCCCGTTTGCCACAGACAGTCCTTACACATCTCCTGTCACAACTTTTTAAGTCATTTAAAGTACAACATTTGTATTGGAACTCATCTATCACCATTTCTCTTTGCAATTGCTTCTGAATTGACAGTTCATTTTTCAGGAAGAGTGAAGGTGACTTTTAAGCAGGAATCAAGGATTTGATTTTTATGCTGTCAGAATGCTTGCATGAAAATATGGAATACTACACATACCTATGTTCCAGACTTTTCCTTGATTAAGAAGCTACTTGTTATTTCTAGGGATTTGCTAAAGGCAAGATTTATTTCCAATTTAAAGTCTTTTTTTTTTTTAATAGAGCATCCAATAGCTATTACTTAACATTAATGTTTTGTTGTTTATTTCTTCTGCAAATACTATCCTTTAAATGTACTTTCTACTCTCATATGAATACCTTGAAAATAAAGGGTCATAAGGTAGAAAGGTTGGGCAGGTTTTAGTAGCCAACAATTCACAATAGCCAAATTAGGAAACTAACCTGGGTTTCTGTCAACAGATGAATGGATAAAGAAAGTGTGATATATACACACACAGTGGAATTTTACTCAGCCAGAGAAGAACCAAATCATGTCATTTGCTGGAAAATGGATGAAACTAGAGAAGTTATGCTAAGTGAGGTTAGTCAGTCTCAGAAAGTCGAGCATGGTAGTTTTCTCTCATTTGTGGAAGGTAGAGAGAAAATCAAAAGCATAAGAGACATTAAATAATGCAAGTAAATGTGTAGAGGAGTTGAATGGGGGTAGGGGTGAGAGAGAAGAAAGAGAAGAGGGAGGACTGTGGAAAGCAACAGTTCAAGTAATACTGTGACAACCTCATACCTCCCGTGGGAAGGGAGGAAGGGGAGCAGTGTGGCATGTGGAGGGAGGTATGCATAGAGCCGTGTGCATGTGTGTGTTTAACATGTGGAACCTCGCTGTGACTCATACTTGAGTTGTACCAGTAGAATAATTTTTGAAATAGGAAAAGATTGACAGGAATGCTTTTATCCATCCTCTTGCCCTTTTGTCCATCACACGAGCTTGCTGCACCTTCCTGCTTTTCCAAAGGTGTAGCAGGCATACCTTCTCCTTCTATTTTTCTCACTAAGACCATTTCATTTATGTGTCTCTTCCTTCTAATCTAGAAAGTGATATAAATAACTTTGCTATCAAGTGAGAGATCTGTTTACTTGTTAAAGTATTTTATGCAAAATACAAGCATCATATTTTTGTAGCCAAATTGATTATGTTTAACAAGGATTCCCCCACCCCCCTTGATTGCAAATTATAGTTCCTTGATGGAACTTAGCAAAATGTCCAGGACACAAAACAGACCAATGAACTCAGATACACTGGGGGTGGGGCCCAGGCTAGTGTGTGCTAAAGCTCCTCAGGTGATTCCAATGTGGAACCAAGGAGAAAATCCAATGGGTGAAAATGTATCCTCCTAAGGATCACACATCTGCAGTTCTGAATCCTCCTAATAGGCCACTGCTGATGTGAGAGGCATTATAACCCTGAGCCAAAAACATTGAGGATAGACATCACAGTTCTGTAAAGCAATCATACATCTCAAACCTCATTAACCAACCTACTGTTTATAAATATAAAATAGCTAAGGTAAAATAAAAATTCAAAGACTAAATTATAACTCAGAACTGACTCTCAATACTGACGAAATAAAAATAAGGTTCAAGTGCTGATATTTAAACTACCTGTTCAAGTTGCAGGATGAAAATCACTAGGAATGATATTCAACTTACCCATGGAACTTGACTAGTGTAGCATTCCTAATAGGTATCTTCCAAATACATTTAGATGCGAAGACTTTATTTTATAGAGTTTCACTTTTATCCACATACAAACTTCTTTAATGGAAATTGCCCATATGCCATACAGTACATGGTTGACTTCTTTTACATTTGCTTAACAGCCTTATTTCATGATTTAAGGGGACTTTTTTAAGGGCAAAACAGTCAAACAATGTCTTAATAACAAGATGGGTTTTAAAAGGGCACTCAAGGCAAAATGTGAATGCGGCATTTTAACATTGATTAGTAACATGAGTATAATGCAGATATTCCATCTAGGAACTAAATTCAGCATATCAATTCTGTCGGTGACATATGCAGGTATTTTTTTTTCCTTACTAAGTAAATGGTAAAACCCTGCCAGGAGGAAAACTTATTCTTTTTAAACACACAAGGAGTAAAGTGATACTTGCTTATATTTCTTTGTATGTTAAACCTCGAAGATCCAGGTTACTTTTAATTCTCATCATGAAAATATTAAAATTTGTACATTCTTTCATTGTAAGAGGTGATGCCAGCTGTTTCCTTGTGCATCGTAGCAGCTCAGGGATTTAACTTGTGTGCCTGGGAGCATATGCCTTTTAGAAGACATTTTAGTAAACATTTGGATGTTGCCGTACTTACAACTCAGAAGAGAAAGTGCACTTGATTATATTAATTATATTTTAACAAGTGACTGTATATCATAACATTGCTCTGAAAAGTTATATTGACCTATGACCATTTCATATTACTATATAGTGAAAAGTATACGTGTATACCCATATATCTATATGTAACATATTTATGCAAATTAGAATCTTTAGAGGAAATATAACAGATATATTTGCAGTAACAGTTATGCCCAATTCTTTTTTCAGGGAAGGGGGAGAAGCAGGGATTGAACCCAAGGGCATTCAGCCTCTGAGCTATACCCCCAGTCCTTTCTGTTTCTTATTTTGAAACAGGATCTTGCTAAAATGCTGAGACTGGCCTTGAATCTGCTATCCTCCTGTCTCAGCCTCCCAAGTACTGGAATTACAGATGTGTGTCATCACACCCAGCTTAGCTATGCCTTATTCTTATTTCCTTTAGCATAATAATTAAACCTAGCACTGAGGTTGATTTAGTTGGAATACCCTGTCTCTTACTTATGTAGGTTTGTTTTAGTTTAAGTACAATAAAAAAAAATGACACTTGAAACACTACCACTAACAGGATTCACAAAGATAAAACACAATCCATTGCTTTAGGATGTCTCCGTGTATTAGTAACATACATGTTTTATGTTCCATTATTTTTTAACAATATTCCACCCTAGAAAGTCGTATGCCATTTCAAATGGCATGTGTCTCAGTTTCTATGAACTTGGCATTTTCTTCATATTAACAACATTAAAAGTTGATAGTAGACACAGAGGCAGGCACGACAAGCATGGCAGTGCAAGTGCATGGTGTGACTGTGTTAGTGAAACCTGTGGCAGGAGCAGAGCAAATGCTGGGAAACTCAACTGTGAGCACTGATGGAAAGGCCAGCGTAGTGAGCAGAGCATCCCGGGGTTTGGCAGCAGGTCACAAACCATCACTCAGTGAGCACTTGGCAGCACAACGGGGGAACGTAGGTGCCCGTGTGTGTGTGTGTGTGTGTGTGTGTGTGTGTGTGTGTGTGTAGGCTGTGCAAACAATGAGGACTCCAGGTGGGATTCCCTCCAAGAAGGGCGGCATCATAGAATTTCACCAGCTGATCCCAAGGCCCTAGTCAAAGCAGTTGGGAGCAGGATTAAGTCACTTGGAGCTGGGATGGTGGGGGAATAAAACTGGTGACACCAAGGAATCTGTGAAGGATGATAAGCAGGGATGAACTCCAGGTTTAAGGAAGCAGTCTGGTTGGAGCTGGGGAACAGGCTTACTGTCAAGACTCAAGGAGACCATCACTTATTGCTGAGAATCATCCTTTACGCATCCTTGCTAACTCGGGGCAAGGCTGGTACCAGACACACAGGAGCAGAGCTGAAGACCATCTGTGGATGGAAGCTGGAGGGCTCAGGGATTAGAAATGGGACAGAGGAGATGGACACAGGTTGTGAACCAAACAGCATTGGATATAAAAAATATATATATCAACAATTTTATTTCAATGGCATGCAAACGGTATGTAAATTTTAGAACAATGGGCAACCCCACTTCTGCACAGTACAGAGCAGTCAGTTGAGTTTTACAGTTTTAACCTGAGAGTCTTTTTTCATAAGTAACCAGAGATGTTTATACTAGACCTCTAGCATAACAGAAATAACTTCCAAGTATTTTATTCTTAATGGAGTATTATTACTTATTTTTGTATTGACATCACTTATGATACTCACCTTTTTTGTGTGTGTGTGGTGCTGGGGATTGAACTCAGGGGCATTCTACCTACAAGCAATACCCCCAGCCCTATTTTTTATTCTGGGTCTCTCTAAGTTGCAGAGAGCCTCACTAGGTAGCTGAGGCTGGCTGCAAACCCGGATCCTCGGGTCTCAGCTTCCCAAATGCTGGGATTACAAATGTGTGCCACCGCACCTGGTTTAGATACTCATTTTTTAATTTTGTCTTAGCAGCCTGGAGCAATGCATTCTCTGCAGATTAAACTATCCATTGCTTATCCTTCACACATGAATTACAAGAAACTATAGCATAGGAACATCTGAAATAGAGATTTTTTTTTTCTCCATCCACACGTAGGTGAGTTTGAGTTATATCACACTCCGGACATTTATTTTATTTCTCCTTGTGTTTCATTTAAGGAAATTTGCATTTTTAAAGGGCAAGATAGAATGGCATATAAAATTAAATAATTGCAATAAGTTATTACTAATGCCAAATTTAAAATATACACACATATACATGAACGTGTATGTCTTGACTTTTGGAATTCAAAGACAAAGCAGTATTAGTTAGGAATAAGAATATAAAGCTCAATGAATGTATGATTTTTGGTGGCGATATCACACATATAATCCTTGTTTCCAAATTGCATGTAGGTTTGTAAACTTTCTCTGTAAAGACCTGAAATGTTCTTAAAAGTACACCATGAAACGTCCTGGCTTTCGTGATGCAGAGCTACTTCTTCGGCTTTTAACGGCCTAATCGTTCTTTTGTTGTTTCAAACAAAGACGCCTTATTCCATTTGAGCAAATTGTTTTAAAGGCTTTTTTTCAGAATTTAGTTTTATCTTTAAGCGAAGGTGCAGCTTTTCCATCACTTCTTTAATAACAAGGGAGGAGGTTTCCCTTTAGCCTCATTGTAGTCTATGTGTCAATAAATGACAGACTCCTGCTCTGTGAGCTAGGGGAGGAAATAATGTATTATCACCTCGCTCCTGTCCAACACAAACTTCTTAATAACTGCAGCTTATGAATATTTATCATGAGACAAAGCAGTTAAAGAGACAGGACAGCTTTAATTTTCAGGTAGCATTTCTGATATGTTTGCAGTGTAACACTACTGATTAATCAGACTGCCGAGGCTTTAAAAAGTATAGGCTGGTCTGAATTTGTCCTACCTTTTGTGACGCCCTCCTTGCACGGCAAACGCATTTTGTTTAATTTCTACTGAAAATTGCTCCAAGCTCTTTTGGAGACAGTTTTAATCTTGCACAAATCTACAGGATTCACAATTGGACCTGGAATCAATGAAGACAGTAGAAATAACTATTTCTGATAACTGAAAAACAAGACCAGACATTGGGCTCTGGAGGACCACACAATCTTGAAAGATGTGTTGTGTTATCATAAAGTGAAATACAGTTCCACTTTCCAGAACTTCCGTTCCTGTCAGGTGTGGGTCTGAACCACGATTTGCTCCTTTGTTCTTCAATCCCCGTGCTTTTGGGTGTGCGGATTTTCCTTTCTGAGAAAACCTTCCACTAAACTGAAAGCTTGAGAACTCTTAAGTTCTGATGAATGATAATGAGCATTGTCTAGGAGCAGTAACATTGAGTCCTTGGTTCTGGCCACTGAGCCCGAGCCGCAGGAGTGAATTGTGTGAATGGTAATGAGACCAGGGCGGCGGCAGATGCTCGCGTGCCTTTACAATCCAAATCCCACCAACGCATTCCTCCCACAGAAACTTTGAGGGACATCTTGGCACCCTGGAGATGGAGCTAGACCCAGGCACAGCCACATGCCACCTGCTAGACCAATTGTAAAGGAAAAAAAAAAAAAAGGCCACCACAATGACAAAGTTGTTTGCTGTCCTTTGCAATGACATTGTGGCACTGGTTTTAACACACTGGAGGAACGGAACTTCTGATTCTTTATGAAGAAACACTCACACCCAAAACATTCCTGGCTGACGTGGAAAGGCTGATGTGCAGGGCCTGATGCATATTCTTCTGATAAACCAGGTCTGCCCTTTTTTCTTGTAACAGCTCTGTGAGGCTGTTTATTCTACAGCAGATTTAGAAGACCATATGTTTTAAGATGACCTTAAGAAAAGGGGTCTTTTGTTGTCCCTACAGGAAAAAAAAAATCAAAAGAAAAAATGTTTAGGACTTAGAATTATAAACACTCATGTCTAAATTTTAAAAAATCAAAACTTTGGTGTTTTGGGTCATCTAAGGCCAAATTCTCTGTGAATGACCCTTTTTTTTTTTTTTTTTTAAATCAAGTTTGAGTTGTTGCCCAGTGAATATTTAGCAATAATAATTTGCTAAATATCTAAGACTAGGAAGGCCAGAATGTCCTGTTTGGGGAAAATGAATGATCAGAATGGAGGCAAATAAAATCTGGAGTGCCCGTCACACACCGGCTCTTCAGGGGTGTGCAGCAGAGCTTTCCATGGGACAGCATGGCATTCTTCATGAGAGGAGCACAATGGTGTAGTGCTCTAGTATAAATTGGCAACTTCACATGCCTGCAATCCCAGTACTTGGGACTCTGAGAAAAGAAGATCACAGGTTCAAGGCCAGCCTCAGCAATGTAGTGAGACCCTGTTTCAAAAAAACAAAACAAAACATAAAATCGGGCTGGGGATGTAGCTTGGAGGTAGAATGCCCCTGGTTCAATCCCCAGCACCATAAACAACAACAAAAAAAGATGTGCATATCTGTTTTTTTGTTTTGTTTTGCAGTGCTGGAGATGGAGCAGCCCAGGGCCTTGCACATGCTAGGTGAGCTCTCTCTCCCACTGAGCTCCGCCTCCAGGTCTATATACTGGTTTTCAGAAATCTTGGTACTGTAGTCCTCATGGGAAATAGTGGACCTATTTCTGTTATAAAATGGTTCATTTAAATGTCTACTACAAGCCAGGTGTGGTGACACACACTTGTAATCCCAGCATTTGGGAGGCTGAGACTGGAGGATCTGAGTTCTCGGCCAGCCTCAGCTACCTACTGAGGCCCTCCACAACTCAGTGAGACTCTATCTCAAAATAAAGAATTAAAAAAAAATAGGGCTGGGGGTGTAGCTCGGAGGTAGAATGCCCCTGGTTTCAATTTCCAGTACCGTAAAAAATAAATAAATAAATAAGTAAATAAATAAATAAATAAATAAGTAAATAAATGGCTACTCGTGTAAGGCAGATATGCCCTGCTTACTTGTTCCCAGGAGGAAAGTTCCCTGCCTCTGTCCAGGTTAAAGAAAACCTGCTTAAGTCCTCATGGTGTGTTCAGCCAGTTGGCCCTCCTTGCTATAAACGCAATTAGTTAGGCTTATTGCTAACTTCTGACTTCACTGTAGAAAAACATTGATAATCATGCTGTAATACTGCAGATTTTACATTGAAAATTTTGTATGCTTTGCAAGTTTATATCATTGTTATTAATTCAGATACTGGCTATAGTAGCTCAGTGCTGTTGGATTATTTTGTTTGCTAAGATTCATGATTCTATAGTAAATAAAAAAAAAAGGTGTTATTTTCATAACAATAAAATATGTGCTTCTGACTTACTGAGAAGTCAGATCTGGAAGCATGTGGGAACAGTATGTAAAGGCCAAGCAAGCTGTTTATACTGGGATACACTCCTGCATAATAAACATAATCCAATCCTAGCAGAAACCTTCTGAATTGAAAAACCTTGCTGAGTTACAACAAAAGAGAAAGAACCACAGCAAACGTTGTCCTTGCTGATTATTTGTGAGAAAGCGCAGATATGTTTACTCTTCCTACAAATTAGGGATTTCTGTAAGTTTAACACTATCCAATAAGATCCTTCAAATTATTTTATTGTGCCTTGGTGAACTGCTCTGGAAAACAAAAAGGAGCATTATGAGATTTGGTTTTTATTTATTCCCATTACTGGAAGAATACATTAAAACAGGTGTGTGCAGCCATTTTGTCTAAGAAAACTTTGTATTAAGAATCGTGGAGAATGTGGATGTTCCTTTACAGTTTCATTAGATTCATTTGAGAAATTCAGAAATTCTATGTAGATATCATATGCTTCTTAAATTTGAAGAATTCTGTTTTTTTTTTTCTTACTGAATTGTTATTTATTGAAGAATTTTGTTGTTATTGAATGGTTGATCCAATACTTTGGGCTAAGAAAGATAAAAGTACATTTGCTTGCCTTAAACTATCTTACTTTGTTTACCAAAAATATTAATGTCTTTCATTTAGCCTCCACAAAAGAAAGCAGTTTCTAGAAAAGCCTGTCAAAATAAATAATATACCCCTGAGTACTCAAGGTAAGCAGAAAATCCAGGTGTACTTTTTGAGTCTTCCTCCCATGTTTCGGGTTTAATCTTTTATTTAAGAAAATACTGTGGAGAGTAACTTAGCACAGTAAGGCTGGTGTTGGTACAAAAAAGGAAGCAACATCAAAGAGTTGCTGGGTGGGAAGTGGGTCACTTTGATCTCTGGTTAGTGTCACTTGTACTGTATTGTGCTACATAAATAAGAACCTAAATATCATCTTTTCTTAGTTTTCCTCTTGTTCATCTGCAGATGATGAAATTGTGATTCTTTCTACATGAACCTAGTCTCAGGGAACTATTACATGGTTTGTGCAGATATCTACCTAAGTGGTCTGGGATATT
Organism: Graphiurus murinus; assembly: GCA_004027655.1. Classification (NCBI taxonomy): domain Eukaryota; kingdom Metazoa; phylum Chordata; class Mammalia; order Rodentia; family Gliridae; genus Graphiurus; species Graphiurus murinus. The sequence continues at coordinate 35,299 of PVLC010003326.1, read as the reverse complement.
TACAACCAGTAAAAATACCCCCTCCATATTCCTTCACCTTTGCCTAAGAATCACTTCAATGAATCCTGTAGGACCGATCAGTTACAAGAGTACCACCCAAAGCACAATTTTGTGATGCATTTTTGCTTTTATTTTTTGCCTACGTGGCCATAATTTTCCACGAAGCAATTCCCCTTAATGTGTATCAAAATCATTTCCTTCATAGAGCCACAGTTTTGAAAAAGAATTTTAAAAATATGATAACTTTTTACTTAATATCTATAAAAATGTAGTCATTACTCTGTAGAAGCAAATTTTGGAGGCTGACATGGGTATATAAATGTAATATCTTCTGTGATTTAACTATGTAAAACTTTATTTAAAATTCTTGAGTCTTAGCTTCCTTAAATGTAAAATGGTTTCTGGGTTAATGTGGCAAACATGCTTTCCGTTCAACACTCATTCTCCATCTGCCGCTATTAACCATAACTGAATTCTTGAGCTCTTCATCCTGTATGAAGGAAAGAAGCTACTCTTCTACCCCATGGCTAATACAGTTTTAGTCTAGGCCAATCATGACAATTCCAGTGTCTTTCTAGAGATTGGTTTAAAATGGTCATGTGACACAAATCTGCCCAATGAGCTTTAAGAGAACATCAGTAGGCAACTTCTTGAAAACTGTTTCTTGATGAGAGAAGAGTTATTAGGTGATACTATCTTTTTCTGTAATTATATTTGTGTGAGATTTCCTAGAACCGTTGCAGTTATTCTGAGGTCATGAATGAATCCATACAATGTGGGCAAACCAGCACAATTGGAAATCGAAGAGCAGGGGGATGGGAGAAACCTGGTTCATGATGGTATTATTATTGAGTTGCTTAATTATTCAGCATTACAAAGTTCGATCTTGTGTTTTTAAATAATGAACTCATTCTTAACTTTTTGGCTAGATTCTATTACTCACACCTTATGTGTTTCTAACAATTGTAAACATTTCAGTATTAAAATTATAGTAAGGACTAAATAAGGAAATGTATATGCAAATCACTGTCATGTGATGTTGTTCGGCAACTACTACCTTTACTTTTGTCATATTTTAAGACTCTTACACTTAAGCTCTAGGTGATATGTTACTACTTTAGATAATATTTTTGTATGTAAGACAATCTAAATATTAACTCTTAAATTTACCCTTTTAATTACATTTGGGAATAGATGTTTCCTTAAATGATTCACTACTTTTTGAACAGATATTTTCAAGCATGCTTTATTGCTTAAAAGATGCCGGTGCCAGCCAGTAATATCGAACAAACTTGAAGGAGGAAAGTGAGGATTGAGAGAAAGAGACAGACAAAGATATCAGAAGGGATCACAGAAAACACTGTGTCACTGAGTTTATTTCAGTACAGCTTATATACATTTCTAAGGTCAATCATTATACAATGCATCAAGAATCACATGCTTCTTTTCTTGGACCTTGATCACAGCGAAGTCCTTGAGCTATAATCCTTCAACTTCCAAATTAGCAAAAGCATACCTATCTAAATTGTCACAAGCCTCATACATCCTATAACTGCCCTAAGTCATTGTAAGAGTACAGTGAACACCCTATGCTAATATAAAATCACCCATGACCACCCTATGCTATTGTAAGATCACGTGTGACCATCCCATGCTAATATAAGATCTCCAGTGAGCACAGGAGCCCACACCCTAGGACAGATTAATCTTGAATGGGCACAGCTGCAAGGACAAGAGGTCAATAGGAACAAAGAGCTAGCTTTCTCAAAGACTAGCTTCCCACAAAAAGATGCATCATTTTCAGCCGGGCGTGGTGGCGCACACTTGTAATCCCAGCATTTGGGAGGCTGAGACAGGAGGATCCGGGTTCATGGCCAGCCTCAGCTACCTAGTGAGGCTCTCCGCAATTTACTGAGACTAGGTTTCAAAATAAAGAATAAAAAATAGGGCTGGGTATAGCTTGGAGGTAGAATGTCCCTGAGTTCAATCCCCAGTGCCGCCAAAAAAAAAAAAAAAGATTCATTATTTTCAGTGGAGGTGTAGTGACTCTCCTCAGTTCTATTCCTTTTGAAATATCTTTTATATAAAGTTAAGTGTCACTTAACAACAGAGATACATTCTGAGAAATGTATCATTGTCTGATTTTGGTAGGATATACTTACAGAAACTAAGATGACTATGACTTCAGTAGAAGATATAATCTTATGAGATTACCATCATATATGTGGTCGTTTCTTGGTGGAAATGTTCCTATTTTGTTTGTGACTGTAATCACTTTATATTGTGATATTTATATATCAAGCCACTTATTGCCCTACAGGTTGATAAAGAAACTATAGACGTGTATTTCCAGAGATCAGCTTTACAGCTAGATAACTGCTACATGTTCTCAATCTAATCCATTTATTCCTTTGTGAAATTTTAACTATTCTTAATGAAAGTTGTTATTTGAATGAATTGACTGAATTTTTAATTTTCTCTTGAAAAAGAAAAACTATAGCCCTACTTTTAACTGCACTATAAACATCCTAGATTTTGCCTTACAAGTAGTGCAAATGATGGCTGAAGTGAAAACTTTCATCTGAAACCCAAGAAAATAAGCAGTTGTATCAGAAAGTTGCAAATAACATATCTATATTTACTAGTAGCAATTTTTGTTCAAAAGTGATGTTGATATTTCAGTGATCGTTTATTTGGGCTTAGCATGCTATAATAAAACATCTTTTCAGCTGGGTGTGGTGGCGCACGCTTGTAATCCCAGCATTTGGGAGGCTAAGATCGGAGGATCTGGGTTTGCTGCCAGCCTCAACTACCTAGTGAGGCACTCCACAAATTAGTGAGACCCGGTTTCAAAATAAAGAATAAAAAATAGGGCTGGGGGTGTAGCTCGGAGGTAGAATGCCCCTGAGTTCAATCCCAGTACCACAAAACAAACAAACAAACAAACAAACAAACAAAAAATCTTTTCAAATGTGTTAATTTAATCTAACATATTCCAAAAAATCATTAACTTGATTTTCCTCACTTAAGTGGATCCTCATATTTCCAAGTCCTATCAGTTCTTTTTATACTTTTAGAAATTTTAACTTTAGAATACCTATTAGTCTATAAACAGTGGGCCACTCATTGGATACAGCTGACATTGGGAGAGCATCCAGAAGTATTGCACATGGAATAGATTTTAACATAAAACAAAAGAGTCAAGCATTGACAATAATTTTTTTTTATCACATTTAACTTGTTTTTTTAACCCTGAGCTTGGAATTAGTTAAGGATAAGTGAAGAGTACTTGAGATCTGCTTTCCCACATGATGAAGAAGAGATAAACGAGGAAGGAACATGGACATGGAAAAAAACAAAAAACTTGTAATTTACATGCGCTTCACATGTGCAAAATAGTCAACCCAGGAGTCTTAAATGTATACACATTTACATATGTGTAATGACATAGGAAATATTTTTGCCCTCAGAAATAGCTTCAAGAAGAATTAGACCTCTTTTTCTGAAAAATGTTTCCCTCACTAATGAGAACTGCACTGCCTAAATGGATAAACAGGGTACTAATTGGTATAAAACATTGGATCCAGAGGGAAGCTTAATTTCCCTTCTCTCTTCCCAAATAGAGAAGTTTTCTTATATCACTTCTACTTATATCACTTCTACTCCAGCCCTTACTGTGGTAATCTTCTCCACATGCCAATTTTCTCTCCACTCCCTGGAGAGGCAAAATCTCACAGCAAGTAGAATTTAAGTACCATCATGTTCGCATTTCTACCACTTCAGACAATAGATTACACTTCGTAGAATGCGTTTCAACTTTAATGTGCATGGGAATCACCCGAGGATCTTATTAAAATGCATATGTGTTAAAGTAGGTATGGGGTGCTCTCCGAAATTCCTCATTCCCAGCAAGCTTCCAGATGAGACCTGTGTTCTCAACGTTGACCATACGTTGAGCATAAAGGAAGAAAACTTCAGGAACTGAAACCTACTCACTTAATAGCTTACTTCTAGCAGGGCGTGGTGCTGCACACTTGTAATCCCAGCATTTGGGAGGCTGAGACCCGAGGATCGCAGGTTTGTGGCCAGCCTCAGCTACCTAGTGAGGCACTCCGCAAGTTAGTGAGACCCTGTTTCAAAATAAAGAATAAAAAATAGGGCTGGGGGTATAGCTCGGAGGTAGAATGCCCCTGAGTTCCATCCCCAGTACTGCAAAAAAAAAAAAAAAAAAGAATAGCTTACTTCTCCCTAAATCTCAGCTCCAACGATGGGTACACTCTTTGTAGGCTTCGAGGTTTACTCAAGATACTCTCCTGGGAAAGCAGGAATTTAAGGGATGATTAACCCTAACATCACCTTTGCTGTCTCCTATTCCTTTAAGATCTGGTCTAAAGATTTGACTAGGCTCCTAGTGTACGCCCATTTTCAAAACACGAGATCTCTGAGTACCTGTGTCTCCTCATTTTAATCTTTAATTTCAGAACCTGCCTGTTTTCCAAGACCTAATGTCATCAGATGAATAGCAGCTCACCTATATGCCTTTCATCTGGACTCTGTAGATAGCCTTCCGCCAGACCTAAGACACCTGCTGGACTTGGCGTGCTACCTTTGGCAGGACAGCCCAAATGCTGATTGCCCATTCAGACAAAATGGACCTACCACCTGTCACTGTATTTCAGGAGCTCCAACTCTTCCTGGCCCCTGGCATATGCTGCCTCCTGGCACCTGCCCAGCCATGATTCCAGGTGTGTGGACCTGCCACGAGCATGTGGTCTGAATCAGAGTATACCAAAGTCTATTTCAATTCTACAAGTCTAAGGATAGTAAGGGATACATTCTCATTTCCTAGCCCTTGATCATACATTGGTAGATTTGTTCCAGTAAAGCGTTCATATTTTTCAGTGATTTTTTTTTTCAGTATTATATTCTTGAATACATTAGTGAATGGAATACAGAGAGAACAACATACAGAGATATAATATGGTTGATAAAGAGCGTAATGGTACCTTTTAAATGAAAAATTTATTTGACAAATTTTGTCTTTCCTTGTCATTGCCAAAATGTCATCTCAAATCATATCCTTTTGTTTTCCTACTATGCTGTGGCATGATATTTAATAAATAAAATGGTTTTGCTCAAATAATTTGTGAATAGGCAAATAGTGCAAGTGTATCTGACCCAATATAAGAGATAGTTAAGCACCTGGCCGACTTCTCCCGATAGTACTATGAGTGCTTTTAAATATGTTTCTATGGCTCAGGGTCTGCAGATGTACTTGAGTTTATGATCTGGAATTTTCCTCAGTGAAGCAGTAACTTCTCAAGATCCTCTTAGTACGGTATGACTCATTTTGGTGATCCATATTTCACAGTCATCCTTCCTAAATCATGAGAGCTTCATCTCTCTATCAAAATCGTGTAAGCATCTAAACCCAAAGTCTGAAAAACAACAGGGGCTGTAGACGTCATGTACATGCTTTTCTTCAAATGAGTGTTAGACAAATCCGTGTGCAAAGGTTAAGAAAAGGAAACCATCTTTCAGTGCATCTCTACTCCTCTACTCCAGTCCAGGCTTTGTGAAAAAAATCCTGATCATTCAAATTCTTACAAGAATTCTTAAGCCGGGCGTGGTGGCGCAGGCTTGAAATCCCAGCATTCGGGAGGCTGAGACTGGAGGATCCAGGTTCGCGGCCAGCCTCAGCTACCTAGTGAGGTCCTCTGCAACTTAGCGAGACCCTGTTTCAAAATAAAGAATAAAAAATAGGGCGGGGGGTATAGCCCGGAGGTAGAATGCCCCTGAGTTCAGTCCCCAGTACCGCAAAAAAAAAAAAAAAAAAAAGAGAATTCTTGAAAGCAAATTATTAGCACACCAAGCTCATAAAAAATTATCTGGACCCAGAGAAGTTAAATAACATTTCCAGAATTCCCTAGCTATCAATTATTGGTACCTGAAATCAAACATCTTTGGGCTCATATAAAAAAAGTAAGTAAGTTCTTTATTTTAATCAGTTCTGGGAGCCTGGAATTCCTTATATTTACTAACCTCTGTCTGGTAAATCTTTTTTCCATTTTCCAGGATACATAGCAGAGTAATTTAGGCTTAATAAGTCCATATTATGTCAAGCAGACCATGCGTTCCTTCTGAAAGGCATTCCTTCATAACAAGAGTTATGGGGAGACACTGGAATGTTATGCCAATCTCCCAGAAGATTTGGAGACCAATGTTCTATTGTTGGTGGTAGGAAAGATTTGACATGGTGAGATGAAAGTTAATATTTATTACTCTATCTTTTTTTTTATCATTTTATATACCCTAATGAAGTTACAAATTATAGCTAAGATATTTTTGAACAAAATCTTCTCCTTTTCAGAAATGTTAGTGACTTTTATGTTGTATTCTAGTACCAAGAGACATAATTTGTGTGTGTGTGTGTGTGTGTGTGTGTGTGTGTGTGTGTGTAGTACTGAGGATTGAATCTGGAACCCAGGGTGCACTCTACCACTGAGCTACAATGCCAGCCTCCTTTTTGAAATTATATATATATATATATATATATATATATATATATATATATATATATATTTTTTTTTTTTTTTTTTTTGAGACAGGGTTCCACTAAATTTCTCAGGCTGGCCTTACACTTGTGATCTTCCTGTTTCAGCCTGCCAAGTAGTAGGATTACAGGCATGTGTCACTGCACCTACCTAAGAGACATTATTCTTCATGTAATATAGAAACGTCTGAGCATTACAGTTGAGTCCTGGGTCTCGCTTCCTCTTCAAAATGAGAAAGAATGAAATACCTAGAAATATTAAGCTTTATTTTCCTTAAAAAGGAAGTGTTTAAAGTAAATGACATGATAAAAGTGTTACTGGAAGTGATGGGATGCATTGCATATGTTGGCTAGTATCTTTTCTCTAGGTTTAGTAATTCCAGTAAATTCAGCTAAGGTGGTAAACGGAGGTTTGTGAATGACATATGGAGCTCAGGGTGGATGCATCCAGGAGCTCAGGACGCTGCTCCAGACTCACTCCATGCACAGTGCCACAGGAGGTAGAGTCATGCCTCCTTGCCAACCGAGGCTGCCATCCCACAGGGGTTTACACTTTAGGAACGGTTCATCAACCCTCATTCTCGGGCTGCCTGAGAAGTTGTGTTAGAAGGCCGACCATCTATTCATGACTTCGTAAACTTCTAGACAACGGAAGTTAGATAGGATCATTACTAGATGGCTAGTAATAGCACCTTACTAGTTTTCTCCCCTAATATTAACCCTTCACAGACAGAAAATAATTTGGGAGATTGCATATGTTTTGGTATTTTGTTTGAAGGGATGCCAAATGAGGAAACTCTGAATTGCCGGAACTAACCAAAAGTATAAAGAGACTATTTATTTTTAATTTGGTACTTTAAAAAAAAAATAAAGGATACATAAAAACATGTGATGGGTGGGTGTGTGGCTCTGTGGTAGAACATTTGATTGTGTCGACTCTAGGTTCAATCTTCACCACTACAATAAATAAATAAATAAATAAGAAAGAAAGAGAAAAGAAAACAAATTTGCAAAGAACAGAGTAGCATATGCTAAGAATTGATCAAGCTCACATTTAACTTCTCAGGGGGAGATTAACAAGCTGAAATGGAAATAGTATTTGGTAGAGATATCACAGGTAAAGAAAGCCATTCTCCATGAATGAACTCCAAGTTCTTGAAAGACTTAGAGAAACATATTCTTTATGATTATGTATATTAACTTACAACTTACTTTAAATATTTCAGTAAATTCCACTGACTTATTTTTCACAATGGTTGTTTATGTTCAAACACACTGTTGTAAATGAAAGAAGTGTCTAAAAATACTTCTACTTTTTAAGCATATGAAAAAATGTTCTGTATATTAAGGTAATCAAATCCAATGCTCTTGAAGTCTTTCGGGGGGTAGACATCAAATCCACAAAGAAAACTCTCCTAGAACTAATGGAATTAGATTACCTTTGAATTCTCACCCCAACTTTGAATAGTCACTAATTCCTTTCTTTGCTCTTTTGGAGTTTGCAAAGGGGTTCACTAAAGCCTGAATTGATATAATTATTGGCTCAGATTGTTAGAGATCTGGGCCAGATGGCTGTGGGTTTCTAACGTCCCAATGGCTTATGGTAGTTTTCCTAGATTGTCTATAGGGTTTGGGGTCCAGCAATTTGAAAGGGCTACCAACTTGTAAAACAGTATTATTCATGGGGGCAGAATGTTCATCAGCGTGACCCAGCACTAAATACATTCATTGCAGGCATTTCTAGTCTGCACGGTTTGCCATACAGCGCTGGTTTCAGGAGGGGGAAAAAAAAGACAATGGCTTATAAAATGCTTTTGAATGCCTAAAAAGAGGGAGAGTTCACGCTGAGACTCCTCTGCTTTCTTTTTTGGAAAGAACCTTCTTAGTGACTTGAGCTGAGCTCTGCTGAGAGTAAGCAAAGTGGAAAAATCAGAAAATTACTTTTTCTTTTTATATGTTTCTGGGGGGCAAAATGGAGACCAGGAGAAAAAATAAATGGAAAAAAGTGACAGTGTGAAATGGCAAATATGCAAGTAGATGAAGGCAGCTGAAGAGTAATGTAGAAGAAAAAAAAAAAAAAAAAGCAGCAAGAAAGGAGCCACAATGATAAACTTAAAAGGAATTGCAGAGCCTAAAGAACATCATAAATAACCATATTTTCAAATAAGAATACCGTATCCGTTTCTGTGACCTGGAGAGAGCACAAGCCTCCCAGGATATTTCTGGCATTTTGATGCGCACAAAATGCAATTTTCAGCTCAGCCATTTCATTTGTCAGTGTAAACAAGCTTTGGGTTTTTAAAATACATATCTGAAAAGTATTTTCATAAATAATGCATATATTATAAAAATTTGACTTGTAAACTACTGAATTCAAGTCTCTCCAGCATTCATTGTGAAGACTCACTTTGTATAGCTAGTACCTTTTGGAAGAAATTGGCATTCTATAGCACGAACTGTCTTATACCCAAGATAAATAGAATTCTTTTTTTATTTTTTTTTATGTACAGGACAAAGAAAGATCATGAACAATTTTGCCAGAACTCAAGGAAAGAAGTGATATAAGGTAGAATTATAGTATTAATTAGTTCCAAATTCCGAGGTGCGCCTTTACATCTTGCTAATTAAGAGAAATCAAGAGTGCAAGATAGACCTTTTTCTTATCTTCAAAGAATAGAGATGAAAGCAAACAGAAAACGAAACCTCTTTACTTGTTCTGTTCCATAAAACAGAGCCCCCAAGAAAATCCCACTGGCTGGCGAGCTCAGAAAGGAGAAAAGACCTAAGCCTTTACCGAGGGGGAGGGGAAGGAGGCGGCCCGGGGAGCCTAATTAGGAGCAAGTTTTCAAATTTTATTAAATTCCTCCCCCTCCCCCTCCCCCCCACCAAAAGCCTTTAGAGGTATTTTAAGTTAAACCAGCACTATTTAAGGACCCAGGGAAGCAAGACGCCTGCAACGTTTGCGGCAGAAGAAAGGGCAATTAAGAAAGCAAGAACAATTTAGAGTGCCATCGACATAAAAGGCGACCCGAAGTTGATTTAAAGTTTTTTTCTTCTGTAATTTGTCTACCCTTTGTCGTGGCACGCTCGGAGAGAGAGAATGCGGGGGACTGGAAGCCGGAGGGGAGGAGGGGTAGGGGAGACTCCCCCTTCCCGCCAGCCCTGGGGTCCCCGCCTGGCGCCCTGCTCGCCTCCCCATCCCTTCCCCTCTCCCATCCTCCGCTCGCTCGCGCCCTCCCTCGCTCCAGTGACTCCCTCGGCTTTGGATTTGGGAGCGCGCTGATTGGCTGGAAGCGATTCAACACACGCCGGGCAAGAGCTTTGTCTGAGTTGAAGTGAAGTTGTACAGATTTTCGACTGGAGTCAGCAACCGCGGGTGTTTAGTCTGCAGCCGAGCAGAGCAAAGGAGGAAGAAAGAGAAAGAGAGAAAGAGAGACGGAAAAAAATCACTCCAGAAAAGATACACTGCCGACTCCGCGGGTCCCCTGCAAGGGATGGATGCCGACCCCTTCCGGGGAACAATGCCGAGGTGACATTTCTTCTGCCTGGGGAGCAGGACAGACGCCCAGGAATGCCAGCCCCGGACTCAAGTCGAGACACGGTGTGTATCCGAGAAAAGTTCGCGAGCTGTTAATTACGGTGCTGGGCTATTAAGAGGCGTTTGCAAGTTCCCGGGGCCGAATCTCGCTTGAGTTTTAAGTGGCCAAAGGCAGTTGAGGGGATTGCTTGGCTGTTTTGAACTGGCTCAATGCACCCAAAGAATCCTAAGATGCACTTTAGTCTTGCGTTTGCACTCCTGATAGTGTGGTTCAGCCGGGAGGCCCTGGGCAGGAGTTTGAAATACAGGATTTACGAGGAGCAGAGGGTTGGATCGGTCATTGCGAGACTCTCCGAGGATGTGGCGGATGTTTTATCCAAGCTGCCCAATCCGGCTGCTGTTCGTTTCCGAGCCATGCAAAGGGGGAATTCTCCTCTGCTCGTAGTGAATGAGAAAAACGGGGAAATCAGCATAGGAGCTACCATCGACCGGGAACAGCTCTGCCAGAAAAACTTGAACTGTTCCATCGAGTTTGATGTTATCACTCTGCCGACAGAGCATCTGCAGCTCTTCCACATCGAAGTGGAAGTGCTGGATATTAATGACAATTCCCCGCGGTTCGCCAGATCTCTCATACCCATCGAGATATCCGAGAGCGCCGCGGTGGGCACTCGCATACCCCTGGACAGTGCATTCGACCCAGATGTTGGGGAAAATTCCCTGCACACGTACTCCCTCTCTGCCAATGATTTTTTTGATATCGAGGTCCGCACCCGAACGGATGGAGCTAAGTATGCTGAACTCATAGTCGTGAGAGAGTTGGACCGGGAGCTGCAGGCCAGCTACGAGCTCCAGCTCACGGCCTCAGACATGGGAGTGCCTCAGAGGTCGGGCTCCTCCATTCTGAAGATCAGCATTTCAGACTCCAACGACAACAGCCCAGCCTTTGAGCAGCAGTCTTATATAATCCAACTCCTGGAAAACTCCCCGGTGGGCACTTTGCTCCTGGATCTGAACGCCACGGATCCAGATGAGGGCGCTAATGGGAAAATCGTATATTCTTTCAGTAGCCATGTCTCTCCCAAGATTATAGAGACTTTCAAAATTGATTCAGAAAGAGGACATCTAACTCTTTTCCAGCAAGTGGATTACGAAATCACCAAGTCCTATGAGATTGACGTGCAAGCTCAGGATTTGGGTCCGAATTCCATCCCAGCTCACTGCAAAATTATAATTAAAGTTGTTGACGTTAATGACAACAAACCAGAAATTAACATAAACCTCATGTCCCCTGGGAAAGAGGAAATATCCTATATTTTTGAAGGGGATCCTATTGATAAATTTGTTGCTTTGGTCAAGGTTCAGGATAAAGATTCCGGGCTGAATGGGGAAATAGTTTGTAAGCTTCATGGCCATGGCCATTTTAAACTGCAAAAGACTTACGAGAACAATTATGTAATCTTGACCAATGCCACTCTGGATAGAGAAAAGAGATCTGAATACACTTTGACTGTCATCGCCGAGGACAAGGGGACACCCAGCCTGTCTACAGTAAAACATTTTACTGTTCAAATCAACGATGTAAACGACAATCCACCACGCTTTCAGAGAAGCCGGTATGAATTGGTAATCAAAGAGAATAACTCGCCAGGGGAGTATATCACCACCGTCACGGCCACCGACCCGGACCTTGGAGAAAACGGGCAAGTCACATATACCATTTTGGAGAATTCCATCCTGGAGAGTTCCATAACCACCTACGTGACCATAGACCCGTCCAATGGCGCCATCTATGCCCTCCGACTCTTCGACCACGAAGAAGTGAGTCAGATCACTTTCGTGGTGGAGGCCAGGGATGGAGGGAGTCCCAATCAGCTTGTCAGCAACGCCACCGTGGTGCTCACCATCATGGATGAAAATGACAACGCTCCCGTGGTGATAGGGCCCACGCTGCACAACAACACGGCAGAGATCTCCATCCCCAAAGGGGCCGAAAGTGGCTTCCATGTCACAAGGATAAGGGCGATTGACAGAGACTCTGGCGTCAATGCTGAGCTCAGCTGCTCCCTGGTAGGGGGGAACGAGAAGAGGATCTTCGTAATCGATCCACGAACGTGTGACATTCATACCAACGTGAGCCTGGACTCGCTCCCCTCCACGGAGGGATGGGAGCTCTCAGTTCTCATCCAGGACAAAGGCAGCCCTCAGCAGCACACCAAAGTTCTTCTCAAGTGCACAGTCTTTGATTTTGCCAATTCAGTGACGAGCACGGCGATGACCTCTGTGAGCCAGGCATCCTTGGATGTCTCCATGATCATAATCATCTCCTTGGGAGCAATTTGTGCAGTGCTCTTGGTTATTATGGTGCTCTTTGCAACGAGGTGTAACCGGGAAAAGAAAGACACCAGGTCCTACAACTGCAGGGTGGCAGAGTCAACCTACCAGCATCACCCCAAGAGGCCGTCGAGGCAGATTCACAAAGGCGACATCACCCTGGTGCCTACCATAAATGGCACCCTGCCAATCAGGTCTCATCACAGGTCATCGCCATCTTCGTCACCTACCTTAGAAAGAGGGCAAATGGGCAGCCGCCAGAGTCACAACAGTCACCAGTCCCTCAACAGTTTGGTGACAATCTCCTCGAACCATGTGCCTGAGAATTTCTCACTAGAACTCACCCACGCCACCCCCGCGGTTGAGGTAAGATCATAAACTGCAATCCATTCACTGGTAATGCCATCTGTTGCATATACAGACGTTGTATTAGTTCTTAAATGTTCTCAGTAATAATAATTAATGATATGCAAATAGGCTTCAAATTACCCGTGTGGGTGTGCACACGTCATAAGTTTCACACCTTAGCATCCTTTTTTCAATTTTTTGGTAAATAATTTGCTTGCATGCATATGCATAATATCAAAAAGTAAACAGGAAACCCCCAAAGGACTCTAATTGAGTCCCTTATCTACCAGGTTAAGATGCTGGGAAGCCAATGAGTGAAGGGTTTTAGTTCATTCTCACTGTGATGGCCTCTGCTGCAAAAGGAAAAAACCCAGGCCTTCAAAATCTCATCTCAGTGCATGCTATGTCTGCCAACTTGCAAAATGTTCAGACATTGTTTTAGCTCCATGTGGTTTCAGTGTATTTTACAGCAAGTTCCAGGCATTTTTGCAACTGACCGTGTTATCTGAATTATAAAGGAAATCAATCAGTTATTTAAAAGGGAGGATTGTTTCACAAAGTCAGTTGTATCCTTAGATCACTCAAGTCTCCCTGGGTTGTGCTTCAGTAATGCTTGGTGCTGGCTGCTCGTCTGCTTTTAGTCTCAGCACATGCAAATCTCTAATATGGAGGCGCGGTGTTTGGTTACTTAGTCTGCAATAACAGCTCTTTTGCCTTGCTTAAAGCACAGGAGTACTTGGAGGTTTGTTTCCAGGAATCAGTTCTGTTTGTTTGGTTTCCAGCAGGTCTCTCAGCTTCTTTCCATGCTTCACCAGGGGCAATATCAGCCAAGGCCAAGTTTTCGAGGAAACAAATATTCCAGGAGCTATAGGTATGAATTGTCTTTGTGTTACCTATGAAGTCTCAGGTACCAGAAATGCTGAAGATTGCAACCCATATTTTCTGTGATTGATCTTTCTAGGTATGCCCTTCAAGACATGGACAAATTTAGCTTGAAAGACAGTGGTCGTGGTGACAGTGAAGCAGGAGACAGTGATTATGATTTGGGGCGAGATTCTCCAATAGACAGGCTGTTGGGTGAAGGATTCAGTGACCTTTTTCTCACAGATGGAAGAATTCCAGCAGGTAAGAGGGTAATGACAGATAACTACTTTCAGGTCCACGACAGGACCAGTAAAATGAACATTACATTCCCCTCCCCCCCTCCGGCTTCTATTTCTTCTTTATTTGTCCTCTGCACTAAAAATATTTGTATTAGCCATGGATAGAAACTGAAACACTTGGAAGTTATTATTATTTTTTTGAAACTCATGGTCAACAGCTGGGAAAGAAGGAATGCATATGAGAGCTTAATAGGACAAGAAGGAAGGGGTGGGGCAGGGAGAAGAGAAAACCAAACCACCTTCCTCCTCTTCCTGCCCCTGCTAGCACTGCCGTAGGACACTCTTGAGCAACTCTTTATACAATTACTGGGTGGTGGTTTGTATTCAGACAGTCTATTTTGGTGCATCGTGGTGAACTGGACTGTAATTTGGAGGATGCACTTCCTGTGGTGGGAACCGACTCACAAAATCAGAGACTTAAATACATTAGACAGGGTGCACTTTGAGCACTAAAAATAGGAGAAAGCATGCATCGTTGCAGGTGGTGAACAGGGAATGTAGCTTGCCATCATTCATTTTGCCACTGTCCTGTGTTGGGAAAGGAGCAGGCAGCCAAGCGGGGACTCTATCACAAGACCAGATGGAGGAGATTCCATTAAGTTTTCTCAAGCGCCCCTTCCCGCCAATTATGCAGTAGAAACTCTCGCAACATTTGAGTAAGTCCTGACCACATCATTGTAGCGACCCTGTTGCTAAGGCAGTGCTGCAGTGTTAAATCTTAGGACCTTGGGAGTGTTGTTTAGCTACCTGTATTTCTAAATTCTGTGAACATTACTCAGATGACTGCTGTTCGGTAAGGGAAAGAAAGAAAGAACAGCATTCGTTGCTCATCTTAATTCTGTCTAGCATCTATTTTCCAAATGCAGAAAAATCAGAGTGGATAGAAAATAAACAGAGCTCTGGATGTCAGTAACCACGGCAGCAGGAGCAGCAACAGCAGGACGAGTTCTTAGCCATGTCTCAGGGATTATCCGGGGCCAAGGCCCAGGACTCCAGGCCCAGGTGGAACTCCTTACCTGCATTGTCTTTCCTGAGGCTTTGGCTGTGGAATCGACTTAGTGGTGGTAGTCATAACAGTACTCATATTTTTTGTAGTTTTGAAAACTGAAGCTTCTAAAATATTGGGAAGCACATTTTCCAAACCAGGCAGTTTTTACACAGAAGAGCTGAGATTCCAGCCAATCTCCACACTTTTAAACACTAATCTCTCAAACATGCAAAGCAACAGGTATTTCTATTTTGTTTTCCTTAGTAAAAGAAAATGGCTTTTCTTTTCTCATGGCTTATTTGCTCTTATTTTCTAAGACTTACCAGCCTCCCTACAACTACTAAGCGTTGCTTATTCATTTTATTACAGTAAAGATATGACATCTCTGGCAGAAAGGACTGAGAGTAGCACATGACCCTAACCACACAATCACTCTTAGTATAGTTTTTCTTGAGTTCGTAGACTTTCTAGAGTAATTTGAAGAGAAATCTCTGCATATATACATGGCCTCAGACACTTTGCTCAAAAATAACCAGTTATTATTCTTACTGGTTTAAAAAAAGAGCTGGCTGAATTTCTATGATTCTGTGATAATGACAGAACTCTAACCTTGAATGATGTAATTTCCAAGGTTATAATACTTCATAAAATCAAAAAGTAACTCGATGGGCATAATATCATTATTGTTTTATATACTTTAAATTTTACATAAAATTTAAACTTATGATCATAATAAAATGAAGAACAACTACCCCTGCTTATGGTATCCTGGCCCTTGGTGGGACTAAAGACTGCCTAATGTCCTTTTTTAATTCTAAAATCATATAATCCAAATAGCTAATCATAATTATATTTTTATTTCCTATCTATGTCTTAATATTTATTTATTTGTTTGTTTTTGGTCCTGGGATTTGAATCCAGAGCCTCATGAATGCAAAGCATGTGCTCTACCACGAAGCTATGCCTCCAGCCCTTATTTATTTATTTACTTATTTATTTTTATATAAAGGTCAAGATTCCTCAATTACTGTTTCCTGTATTTTCAATAGTCACCTCCACATATGTTCATGGCAGGGGAGTTATCTAGTATTTGAACTAAGTAGTAGTAGTAGTAGTAATAATAATAATAAATGTTAAGGAATAAAGACATTGGGAAACATAGAGAAACTTGAAAACAATATGTCTGGTCTGGTGAGTGGCTTTAATCTCCATCCATGTCGCATTTCTTTTCAAAATCAGGGAATCACTTTTAATATTATCATTAATAGTCCACTCACGTGCAGACAGTCCTTTAAAAAAAGCTCTATATTTACACAATCACGCTCACTCCAAGTATACTGTGGGAAAGCTATTCCGCTGGGGCATAACATTGTAGTACAACAGATTATATTATAAAACACACATTTCTGCTTCATTAGCTACCTTCCTCCAGGTGGTACCTGGTCTCAGCTCCCCGGGAGGCACAGAGCTCCAGGAAATCGCCCCTGGTCCAGGGAGTATATTCCTCTTTGGCCAGTCTAGACTGCAAGGTGCACATTGCATACCTATCGAGGTAGAACTCCCCTTAATGATGAGCCTCATTCCGTGCACACCTTACTCATATCCCAGAGTTTTATTTTTCTTGACAATTTCTGCTGCGGGCACATTAAGGTATAAAACTTGTCTTTTGTAAATGCAAGTCCACATCTGAATGTCATTAACAGAGCTCAGAACAGCGTTCTCTAAAGCATGAGTGTTTTTCGGACCTACGCGTCTTATTCCAACCTCTTTTCTGCATTAGCCCATGAACAAATATAGATTATGCTGCTTCTAATTGCTTGCCAACAGGGAGGGTCGTTTCTGGTCTCTCATTTTCTTAATTCCCATGTACGGGTACTATGCTCTGAGCAGGAAAATCAGCCTGCATTTCAGTTTGTTGGCTCATCTATGTCACTCTTTTCTTTCTTACTCATTCAACTTTGAGCTATAATTCTAAGCACATGCCTGCAAAATTTCTATTTTCCCAGTGTTCTGTTCTGCATAAGGATGATTTACAAAGGCTTGGTCCTGTTTCTGTGTTTCTCCTTGACTGAGTCCATTCCAATCCTTCCATCCTCTGTCATCTGTGAGTACTTCCTGGGAACGCTCTTTCTTAGTGTTCTCCAGGTAGGTAGGTAGCTCCCAGCCTTCCTCTCAGAGCTGGTTTATTGTACCAGTGTATAAGCTAATAATACCTCTCTACTGGCTCCTCCCGCTGTCAAATCTTCATTTTACACAACTTAAACAACCTTTTAAGAACATTTTAATTTATATATATTTTTGGCTCAAAATCAATACCTGACTCTGGTTGCTCAGCAACACTGAACAAAATGATTTATCTTGGTATCCAGAGGTGAACGAAGTCTACGCCTCGCTTGTTAACTCTCAATTTGTCCATTTTTATATTGCTTGCAATAGACAGAGGCATCCCTTTCCATTCCACCCCAATCCTTTGGGTTGATGTGGCACCTCTCATCCTCCCCCAAACCTGGCATTCCTTTACTTTGTGTATATTAATGCTACTCATATCCAAAATGTTGCCCTCTCTCCTAAATGACATCTGCCTTTACTTCCACTCTTGTTTCTTGGTGTGCCCTTAGCATCATCTAATTTGTAACTTTGGACATTAATGGCCTCATTTTCTGTACTTGAACTAAGTCTTAAGCCTCATGAGAGCAATGTGGTATGAGAGCATTTCACATATGGCAGGGTCTTAATAAATCGATGACTGGCCACCCAGTGGCTAATGACTCCATAGCTAGGCATGTGCTTTCCTTCTTACATCCCATGTACTGCTTCGTGCCCCACCTTTAAGCTGCAGCACAGTTACAAAATGCCTAGTCCTAGAGTGGCCAAGGAGAACTCCTGCTTGTGCTGTGTCCTTTATTCCCAGAGAAGACTTAACTATCTGGCAGAACTTCCAGGAAGAGAAAAAATAAGATAGTTGCCAACCAATCCTGATCCCTGCTTTGTTGGATGGAACATTTGCAGCACTGAATTATGGCAACTCCGAGAATGTTTGCAAACAGTTGAGTCTCCAAGGGAAAAATTGAGAGTATCAATGAACTTGCAAGAAATGGTCTCTTCTGTGCCACTCCTCCTCCTCCTCGTTCTCTCCTCTCTCATCCTCTCTCTCTTTCTCCCTCTCTCTCTCCCTTCCTCCCTCCCTCCCTCTCTCTTTCTGTGCCATCCTCTTCATTAGTCTTTTTTCATTATTTCTTATCTTTCATTTTTTTTATTTTGAAGTTGCTTTATTGTTCTATAACTAAAACCCCATTATTTACTGTGATGCAGTTGTAAATAGCATTTACTGATTAAAATTAATTCCTATGATCACAATTATTTTTGAGTATGAGCTGTCAGATTGTGTCAGTCACCCAGTCTGTGTGGTATGGTTTTATTGGCTACATAGTCACGGTCTTCAGGTCTCTAGAAAACTTGATCACATTCAGGATTCTTAGAAGCCTATGTTCTCCTCTCCTCTGTCATTAAACAGTAAATAAAGCAAAGCCAATCAAACAATGAGGCAGACAAGGAAGTCCATCCCAAACCTAAAACCACAGAGTTAAAGGCCAGAATAACAAATTAGGTGTCAGCAGGTCTGTTCTTCTTCCTCCTGGCAGGATGTGAGTAAGACAATATATTCAGGTTTCATTTCCATCTTCAGAGACTCGGGGAATTTAGGGGGAAAATCATTGCCACTGTGATAGTTATTTTACCGATGAGAAAACCTCCTTGCTAAAAAAAAGTTATTCCAGTGACTTTCAACTCCTTCTGCTGCTGTCCACATCAAATAATGAAAAACACCAGTTGGCAAATATTTCCAAATAGTATAAATAAATGCAGGATGACAAGACATCTGAAGATGCTTTTATTCTTAAATCACCCTTGCTTGTCAATTTATTTATTTTTATTTCATCTGCATACTTATTTTTATTTTTATGCCTTTATGCATCATAGTGAAATTCAAAGTGATACAAACATGCAGGCACACTTTAAATTAATCTTCATAAATAGCAAAATGACACAATAACTCTGCATGCTCCTGCTCTCTCCTCCTGAGCCGTGGTGCGCTTCACATCATGTTGATACTCACATTTTTTTTCCTCCTGCCTTATTTCCCCACACTTCTTTCCTATTCCAGACTCCCCAGCAGCCCCCAGTATTTTTTCCTCATTTCCAACACTTGCTTTCAATTTTGTTCTCCTATTTCCCCCCTTTTCCATGAAGAATTGAAGTGTGAAGGAAGTGTAAGAACAGAATTATCTTGAAGAATCCAGCAATGACGAGCAGTGATCTCTATCAAAGACTATTAGATCTTCGCTTTTGAAATTCAACATTACTCTTTTCATTTCCCATTCAGGAAATATGTAGGGAAGGCCTACAGTCTGCAGATACTTTACCAAGTGAGGGGGATATCACAGAGATCTACAGGCAGCTTTCCTCCTCTGCCAAGGGATTCAGTGTTCTTCAAAAGTCATTCTTCTAGCAATAAGTTATAAGGAAGAGAAATCTCTTAAGTAGCCAAATCTATAAAATCGGCACTGAATATATAGGTTTGCCTAATATCAGTCCAGTTTTCTTTCATGTCTAAGAGAATCACTTTGCATTTTCTGAAATTCTGTTCTTTGATTTAAAAATGAAATCATGGAGCCGGGCATGGTAGCGGACACTTGTAATCCCAGGACTTGGTAGGCTGAGACAGAAGGATCCAGGTTGGCGACCAGACTCAGCTACTTAGTGAGGCATGCTGCAACTTAGTGAGACCCTGTTTCAAAATAAAGAATAAAAAATAGGACTGGGGATGTATCTCGGAGGTAGAATGCTCCTGGGTTCAATCCCTACCACTATTAAAAAAAAAAAAAAAAAAAAAAAAAAGAAATCATGACACTGAAAAGACCAAGCTTCCTCTGAAATAAATGGATGATTTGGGCAATATATTTGACATCATATCTGGCAGATTTAGATATTCTTTTCTTCTTTATTTTGCTGTTTTTCCCATGTCTCTCATTTTCTCTGTGTGGCCACTCACATTCCAATAGAGCATCAGAACGTCTTCAATAAGAAATGGATTTTTCATATACTTTAGTTTTTGATGAGTTTTCCATGTATTGGAATATTAATGTGTTTTGAGCCTTAAAAAAAAAAAAAAAACAACTTCATCAGAGGGTAATTGCAGATACCCTGCAGTTAAGGATACTTTTCGCTGTTATTTTAAGTAATAAGCCAATAAATAATTTATAAAATCTTTAAGAGAGGTTAACAAATGTAATTACCTGATAGCTAATTATATTTCCAGCACCTCTATTAAAAATGAAGCAGGTCAGACAAATCTCAGTATTAAGAAAGCTACACACAAATGTATAATGCATTACTGAACAATGATCTGGTGCCTTTCTCAAGTTGAGTTTCGCCTTAAAAGTTGATTTCTTATTCATTTCATCGCCCACACCTTAGCTCTTTTCCAGCCATTCTCCTTTAAATCATCAATCTATTTTCTCATTTTTCAGAATACAGAATATTCTTGAGAAGTACATGAGTGATACACCCCCCCTTTCTTATTGAATAAACAAGAAAAAATAAAACAAAAGATATGACTTATGGAGGTCTGTATTCAAATTAAACTAGTATTCAAATTAAAACCATAATTGTAGTCCATTCAATGTGTCTCATAACAGGGTAGCATCATGGTAGCTGTTTAAACCTGTCTTACTCTACTTAAAAAAAAAAAAAAATGAAATTGCATTTGCCAATGACTGTTCGCTGCTTTTCCTTGGTGCAGCTATGAGGCTGTGCACGGAGGAATGCCGAGTCCTCGGCCACTCTGACCAGTGCTGGATGCCTCCGCTGCCTTCGCCATCCTCGGATTACAGGAGCAACATGTTCATCCCAGGCGAGGAGTTCCCAGCGCAGCCCCAGCAGCACCCACACGCCGGGCTCGAAGATGACAGCCAGCCTGCAGAATCGGGCGAGAAGAAGAAGAGCTTCTCCACCTTTGGGAAGGATTCCCCAAGCGACGAGGACCCTGGGGATACCAGCACGTCCTCGCTGCTCTCAGAAATGAGCAGCGTGTTCCAGCGCCTCTTACCCCCTTCCCTGGACAACTATTCCGAGTGCAGCGAGGTGGATCGCTCCAACTCCCTGGAACGCAGGAAGGGACCGGGGCCCGCCAAAACTGTGGGCTACCCACAGGGGGTGGCGGCCTGGGCAGCCAGTACCCACTTTCAGAATCCCACCACCAACTCCGGCCCCCCGCTTGGGACGCATTCCAGTGTGCAGCCTTCTTCCAAATGGCTGCCAGCCATGGAGGAGATCCCCGAAAACTATGAGGAGGATGATTTTGACAATGTGCTGAACCACCTTAACGACGGGAAACACGAACTCATGGATGCCAGCGAGCTGGTGGCGGAGATTAACAAACTGCTTCAAGATGTGCGCCAGAGCTAGGGGATGTTGGCACACCGCTTGTGTTTCCATGAGCATGGAAATGGGGGACAGGGAGCACCCCAAGAGAACTGGCCTCGCCATATACTTGCATTTATCATAAATGTGTCTGTGTATATTGAATATGAAATACTGTATTTTCGTATGTACACAACGCGTGTGATTATTTTAATCTGTATTTTAAAAATACATTTGTACCTTATATTTATGTGTAATTTAACAAACAAATTTTATTTTTTTACTCCCATGACAAACATCTTTTTTCCTAGTCACATAGGCACTAGCCACTGTTGAAATCTGATATTCTATTCAACCACAAAGCTTAAAGGTACTGCTTAGATTAGCTAAGTCGGGGTCGAATTATTATGGTGTACGAACAACCCCACTAATGCATTATCCAATTCTTAGTTTCATTAAGCGACTCAAAAATTTTTTAAATACTTTAAAAAAATGAAGTATCTGTAAAAATGTTAAGCTATTTTATTATTATTTTCACAGCTCTCTGTTTGCTCAGATAATTCAACTCTTATAGCGAGATTGAAAAACGAAGTGAGATTTTATTTTAGGACTGGGAAGCATCTTGAAGAATGTTTATGAGATGACTATCTGAAATGAATTTTTCACAGACAATGATGTAAACAGGACTGAGGCCCCTGTGGGACATCACACTGGCCTGGTCTTGAGAATATTTCTCCCCAAGTATTGTGATCAGCTTATAATTAAGGTAAAAGATGAATTTCATTCCATCCTTGTAGTGTAAGGTGAGCACCAAGGAAACGGAATCTGCCCTTTCCATGGATACCAGTATGCATTTTAACAGCGCGAGCGAAGTAGTAATGGACAAAGACAACTGTCAGCGTCCCTCCCAGGGTAGTAAATATAATTGATTTATTTTGAAACCATTCTATTTGACTCCTCCCCTCTCCTCTCACAATACTTGAACTTTTTTTTTTTTTTTTTTATATTTTGCGATGTTTATTTTTTGCTATGACTATTCACATATAGCTTTTGTCTCCAGTGCATGATTTCATATTTTTGTTGTATTTTTTAGTATATGAACATTTATAAAATCACGTTTTTGTTATTGCAATTTTGTTTTATTTGTTGTGTGACAAGTGAGAAATTCCTATTTATTGTGCTATTGTCTCTCCGTGTGGAATGCCTTGGTAAGAGAGATCCTTATTAGGACTATTATCATTTATGACCAAGCTTCTATTAATGTTATTTCTATTAATACGCTATCTTGATTGTATTCTCCAGAAAATTTTACTGTCAGTGAAAATAAAAGGAAAATTAAAGTAAAGCTAAAGAGCTATCTACAAGTCAAAGTCTTGTTTTTGTATGTGTGTTCAAAAGATTTGCATGAGTAGGGCATGAGCCCACCCTCGTAATCTCCATACTTGGGAGGCTGAGACAGGAGGATCACAGGTTCATGGTCAGCCTCAGCAACTTAGTGAGGCCTGCCACAACTTAGTGAGACCCTGTTTCAAAATTAAAAAAAATAGAATAGGGCGGGAGGTGTAGCTCAGATGTAGAATGCCCCTGTATTCAATCCCCACCTTTGAAAATCATTAAAAGTTTGCATGTACCCTATCCTTTTTGAGAAGCTGATTCAGAGTTGGGCTTCAAATAATAGATGGGGAATGTTCAACTGGCCTAGAAAACAAGAAAAACACAGTGAAAAAGGGAAGAATTTGAGACCTGTCAAAATAAAATATTTGGAATGTAAAGAAGAAGAATCAACAAGAATGATGAAATATTTTTCGAATTACAAAACAAATACTTTCTCAGAATATTTTGTATTAGGTTGTATAGCCAAAAAAAAAAAAAAAAACAAGTATCTTTCCAAGAGGTGAAAATATTATCCTCCTTGGCTTACTAGCAGGGGATTAAAATTCTAGGAAAGTTATGTGACCTAAAAGTAACTAAAACTAAGATATTTGAATTTTCAAATGACTACCACACTGAATAGAATGCATTATCTCTTTCAAAAGGCACATTCGCCGCCTTCCTAGGAGGGATTGCAATTACAAGTGAAATTCCAGTTTACTTTTCGGTAGATTACACACACAAATGCTAAGCACATTTAAATACATTTTGCCTTTCAACTTCACTTCCTTTCAGTATATATTATCATTAAGGAAAAAAGACTTTCATAACTTAACTGTTCTTAATTTAAAGCATCAAGAGTGAATGAGGAAGCAAAGTTGGAAATAGATATTTTAAGTGATGTGAAATCCATAAAGCACAGTGTAATCTTCAACACGAAATCCTTGTCTGTCAGACCCGTGACAGAACATTCCATGATGCTGAACATTCCATGACTTCCCCACGTCCACAGCTGAAGACGATGTTAGTGCGTGCTTTCAGCTTGTCCCCCGATTCTGTTCACCAGTGATACCTAGCGAACACTCGTTTGTCTGCGTCTGTCACATGGGCGCGACCCCTCCACAAGTTTTTATCTTCTTTGTTTTTTGATATCATATATGTCCTATGATTGAAACAAGAAAAGCAATTAGAAATTCCTTTGTCCATTCATTATTGATTAATCCCTTTGGGTTCATTGAATTTCTTT
Organism: Graphiurus murinus; assembly: GCA_004027655.1. Lineage (NCBI taxonomy): Eukaryota > Metazoa > Chordata > Mammalia > Rodentia > Gliridae > Graphiurus > Graphiurus murinus. The sequence continues at coordinate 11,338 of PVLC010003326.1, read as the reverse complement.
AAATATCCTTCAATGATAATCATCTATGAAGGGAATTCATTGTCCCAAAATGTAATTCAACATTGAATCTGTTGCTTACAAATCCTCTTTTTTAAATAATGTGCTTTTATTGGTGCATTATAGTCTCACATTATAATGTGAATCATGTTGACAGTGACATCCATGCACAGCACTTGGTGGCCCCCCTCCCCTTCCCATTTCCCCTCTTTCCAATATAAAGGACTGAGATTGACATTGGTATAGTCACCTATGTACACTCAGTCAATGTTAGGATTTCTATCAATGAACCTCACTCTTCCCCCTCCCCTCCCTTAGACCACCTCCCTGGCTCCACTGAGGTTTCTCCTCCATTGTCTGGACTCCCTCTGGTATCCCAGTTACTCCCTAGCTTGCCTGGATGAGAGAAAACATATAAGCCTTCACTTTCTGTGATTGGCTTATCTCACTTAACATAATGTTCTCCAGGTCCTTCCATTTTCTTGCAGATGACATAATTTTGTTATTCTTTATTGCAGAGTAGAATTCCATTTTGTGTATTCCCCATAATTTTGTTATCCATTCATCCGTGGATGGGCACCTAGATTGTCAAATCCTCTTTTAAATGCTTGTTTATAGAATCATTAGAATTAGCTTTCTTCAAATTCTTACAAGTTATTAGCATTGTTATTCATTTCCCATCATTTATTTCTTAGCATTTGGCAGATAGGGCTTACAGTTTTGTCAATCACTCAAGTTTTTACTCTTCCTTTCACATGCACATCCATTGTAACTTTTCCTGTTAGATGACTATTAAAGCAAAAGATGGATAAGTTATTGTCTTATTGGAATCACCGATTCAGTCACATTCATGAAAAGAAGATCAGTTTCTTTGTTTCATTCTTTTAGTGTTACTATTATCATAAAATATTCAGACCCAAATTTAAATTATTGACAGGTTACAATTCAAAGAAGACAAAAAAAGCAAGCAATTTTACACTGAATTAATTACATGGTGAAAAATACATTCTCTGTCATGGAGACTTGCAATTCTATATGATTTCATACAAATGATCTAAGGCATTCTTTTTTTTTTTTTCTTTAAATGTGATGTCCCATTGTATGGAATAAATTTGTATACCTTTAAAAAACTGATTCAAGACTATCAAAAATGTTTTGATATTTCTATTCTTATTCAGTATATGTTGATAATATGTCATCATAACATTAATTATTAGGGAGATAGTGAACTCTGAATAAACAATAAATATTTCCACATAAAAATTAATATCAAATGATGTGAAGGTCTTAAAGATTTAGAATTTGAAAAGTGCAGGCATTTCAAAAGACCTAGAAAATCTGAATTCCTTAATAGCAGGTTAAATTTTCTTTATGTTCACAAATAGTTTTGGGTGGTAAATGTATAAGATACCAAATTATAATCATTTATAATACATTAGGATTTCTCTTGCTGTAATTGAAAGGAATAATTATATATGTTTACATAACTTTTTTTTTTTTTTTTTTTTTTAGTACTGGAGATTGAACCCAGGAGCATTCTACCGTTGAGCCAGATTCCCCAGTCTTATTTTATTGTTTGAAACAGGGTCACACTAAGTTGCTGAGACTGAGTTCGAACCTGCAATCCTGTCTCAGCCTCCCAAGTACTAGAATTACAAGTGTACTCCACCAAACCTGGCAAGAAGTTTTATCTTGATAAAATAGGCTATTTGCTCAACAAAGATCAGTTCAGGTAAATTACTAGGAAAAATAGCCACTTTTTCTGAAACAACTGAATGGTATCTAGAGCACTACATTGTGATTAAAAAAAAAAAAAAACTTTATTGCCCAAAATGTGGTTTCATTCTCCATCTATGTAATTAAAGTCATTATCGAATATATACACTGTTAATACCAGTACTAATAGGGACCACTGATATAATGTAAACAAAAATATTGCATAGATACTCCATAAAAATCTAAAAGTAATAATGCATATTCCTCATTAATTTATTGCTTGTTTTTATTATATTCTAGCTTATACAACTTAAAAAACTAAGGAATTATGAGGAGCTGACATCACAAAAATTGCAACAAAATTTATATACTTTCTGACTTTTACAGTTACAATAATACATCCTATTCTGCCTCTTTAAAATAATAGTTTTCTATTTCCTTTTATGACTTCGGCAAGATGTCCTTAATTCTTGTTGCTTTCACAGATTTTATCTCTTCAACTTATTTATTTAATGGCCTTTGTCCTTGATAATTTACCCCCTGTCCCCACTTATAACATCCTTTGCCAATATTCACATGTATATAGTTTCTCACATAGCTACTTAGTTTTTATCAATTTTCCTAGCATTTTTCTTTGTTATTGACATAATAGGGATCATATTTTTGATACACAAAGCTATTACTTTTCATTTGCAATAAAGCTTGGTCCTCTGATTCATTATTTCAATGGAAGAGTAAATTCTCTCAATCAAGAACACAGGGGTCTTTTGTTGTTGTTGTTCTAAGTTTCAAATTAAGTATGTCACATACCTAAAATACACTGGTGTATTTCCTCTCTCACTGCTTTTGAGAGAGGAGACTACTTTTTTCTTTTTCTAAGTGTGGAATACTCTCTGTGTATGAAGGGTTTGGCTGGGAAGGTGAGCTTGGAATTTTACTATAAGCCGAAGTTAAGTGTAGTAATAAAATAGGATACTAAGTAAAAGAGCTTCTGGAGGGGGGGGGGGCAGGGAAAGAATAGTTTAGCTAATTGTTGAGCATAAAGCCCTAGGGGTGCATACATTGAGGAGGGTAAAATACCAGCTGTTAGTGTCTCCTTTATTTCCACTGCCACTGATCTTTAGAAGAAGCTACAGAGCAAAGCTTTGGAGGATGTTCTCCTCCCCTGAGACTGGCCAGGAGCACAGGTGGGGAGGGAAGAGGTGCTCAGGTAGAGGCACCTCTGGAAAGCACATCACCCGCTCTGTGTCTCAAAGCTTGGGTGGCCAGTGTCGAAATACTGGAGGGGTGGATACTATAAACCCTTCTCCATTTTAGAGTGCTTTTATCTAAATGATATCAGGCTTTCTAAAAGCTCTGTACGTTTTTGTTTTTATTAAAGGTACATTCTGCAGCTTCAAATAGCTAACCACAAGGTCTTCCAGGCAGAAGCGGCACAGACCTTTCCTCTGGGAGGTGGCCTTTGTGCGAGACAGTGTTTTAGGTTCTAAATGATTTACCTCAATTCGGGTAAATCTTGCTCAACGTGCTGAAGTACACAGCTAAGAATGTGTTATGAATTCTAACCAGGAAGGGGTTTAGCAAGGCCCTGCTTTGCGAGTGAGTGGTCTCCTGCAGACACGGAGCTGGAGGCTGTCGGTGGCGGGGGATTTGGTCAGCTTCCTCTTGAGACTTTGGGTGATTGGCAAGAGGGTTGGGTGGCAAATGCACAAGAGGGTCCTCTAGCGACCAGCAGAGTGTCACTATAGAAGACGGCCGCAGAGGACTGGCTGCCACGTGGACTCTTTCATGGCTAGCTAGAGAATGGACCCTTGAGGAGCTCACAAATTGGTGTTTGGAGCTGATAGAATCCAGCCTTGAGGGCTGGAATCCCAGCAGTGGATAAATCCATCATAATGGGTTTACCTGGGGAGTACCTGGTAGGCAGGTAGAGTGTGGCTGGCAGGGGGTCCCTGGGGGGGTGGTCTCGGGGGGGGGGGATTATATAAAGGGTTCCTCCTCCACCTCCCCCGCCCCCCCTCTTGCTTTCAGCCGCCATGACGTGAGGAGCACAGCGCATGCGTTCTCTCTCTCTCTCTCTCTCTCTCTCTCTCTCTCTCTCTCTCTCTCTCTCTCTCTCTCTCTCCCCCCCCCCCCCCCCCCAGGCCGCCATGCCGAGATCCACGGTCCCCAGCCTCTCATGGACTGAACCTGAAACTGTAAAAAAATAAATCTTTCCTCTCGGCTCCATGGTCAGGTCTTTAGATTACCGCTGTGAGGATGCTGATGGGAACAGACTCCATTTGGGGGTGCTTTCCCCCCTGATGCTCTGTCTTCACTTTCTCCTTGGCTGGTTTCTGAATCAGGGGCCAACAGGTGATGGCGCCTGTACTCAACAATCAATCACTGCGTTCTCGCTGCGTGCAGATACTGTTGTAGGTGTTTGAGATGCATCAAGGAACCAATCGGACGAAAGGGAGGTGAGGGTCCAACCCACAGGACCAGACCTGACTGACAGGCCAGGCCAGGCCACGTAGCCACGCAGGAAGACACTGCCCAATGAGCAGAGGGAAGACCGAGACACACTTTGGTGTGCTTACCACCACACCCACAGGACTCCAAACACCGCTTAGCTCCTTGTGGAATGCTCGATAAATATTTGTTGAATATGTGAATGATTTTATGCTGCTTCTTCTAACCATATAATATTATGCGAGAAAGGCTGAAAAAAAAGTAATTAATGCATTATTGCCATTAAAAACTGAGTTCGTGTCCACACAGAGTTATGTGTCAAATCTGGAGGAACTAGAATAAATTAATTGGCAAAATTCAGAGTTTTCTACCAGCTGTAGAAATTGGAAATCAAGAAAAAGTGGGACTAGTAGAAGTGTACGTGTCTATTCTTTTGAAGAACAATTCAGAAACTGGAATATTTTCCCCTTACCAGGACTGCGTGGTTTTCTCGCTCAGGTAGTGCAGTTGAAATCTCGAAGCTGATGTTTTACTTCCCTTCAGGCATTGTGTACTGAATAAGCCCCATGACCTGTGAGTAATGTACTTTTCATAACTGTCAATAATAGTAATAACACTCTTCACCTCATGGGAGTGTTGTATGAGTCAAATAAAAGAAAAAGAAAATCTTTTATTAGGAGAAAGGGGGGAATTCATAACAGAAATAATTTGCTTTCTTGTCATTTTCCTATCTCAAGTGCAAGTATAGATATTGCCTTTCTTTCTTTCTTTCTTTCTTTCTTTCTTTCTTTCTTTCTTTCTTTCTTTCTTTCTTTCTTCTTTTTTTTTTTTTGTGCTGGGCATCAAGCCCAAGGGCATTCTACTCTTGAGCTATACCCCAGTACTTTTTATTTTATTATTTGAAACAGGGTCTGGCTTAGTTGTTGAGGCTAGCCTTAAATCTGTAATCCTCCTCTTTTAGCCTCCCAAGTACTGGGATTATAGGCATGTGCTACTGTGCCCAGCTCAACTCACTTTTCTAAGGGTCACACTAGGATCTCAGTAACTTGACAAAAAAGTAGGGTATACCGATTTTCAATTTATTTTTGTGCCTCAGAGACTAGGACACTTTTGAGTGCCAAAGGCATTTTATGAGTGAGAAAACAAATAAGACAAAAAGAATAGCATTTAAATCCTATAGTCACCCTGCAGTTATTTCTAATTGTTCAAAGATAGAGCAGAAGGTTAGGGAGTACATGATGGAGAAGGGTTGGCAGATTTGGTAATTACCAGAAAAAAATAGTTAAAAAATAAATACCAGCATTCTTTGTCAAATTCTAATAGCTATCATAGAAGTGCTTCCCTGGCTGCGAGGAGGGCCGAGTTGGAGGGTGAAGGCTGCTGTACAGTAGACGGAGAGGAATTTTTAAGGTTAAAGATGTGTTCTTTGTCCTGATTAGGGATGATACATCACACTTGTCAAAATGGAAGCACAGATTTAACCTCTTTGTATTTTCTGGCATGTAAATTATATCTCAAAAAAGTAAAAATTCCCACAATTAAACAGATAGGACAAATTAGCAAAAATAGAGAAGATGATAAGAACTTAATGAATCAAATCAATTCAACTTTAATTCAGCAATAAGTCAGGGCAGCTAACACCCCCATCAAGAAGTCTTCTCCAATGCTTCAGTTCTGTGACCTGGCTTCCTGTCTTTTCTTACATCTTTGGGTTCCTTAGGGAAGAGAACATCTAATTAGATCTAATCAGTGCCACCTCTGCAGTATCCCTTGTGACAAGGGCCATGGTGCTGAAGAAACCATCATGGTCACTGAAAACCAAACTTCATTTAAGCCTTCCCATATTTAGGGGAAAAACAACTTGTGATTTTGATTTTGTTTTGTTTTGACAGCAACCCAAATTGGTTCCTGTGGCATAGAGGAGAAATCCACGTGCCTTTCCAGCATGGTGGACATTGTGCAAAAGTTGAGATCCCAAGCAATCCCCCTAATATATATAAAAAGAGAGACAAAGACAAAGAATGCATGCAGCCCACAGAATTTTTACAAAGTGTCCTGAAAGTACTTTGGGAGCTGTTCCTGTCAGCTGCAATAGAAGAGAAACCCGAGACTTCCCCAGAACTATCACATGAAGATTTTGAACAGCAACAAGATTGTGGCTGTAAAATTATAATAAGGAAACTGGGGGAGAAGCTGTCAGAGTGTTCAGCCGCTCTGGCCTGCCAATTTAGACAACACGTAAGAGATGTCTGACCAGCCCGGCAGTAAAACGAAGGGACAGAGATGTCACTCAGGACTGCCTGCAGGAAACTTGCTCTGAGGTTGAGTCATGTCAGGGAGTTTGCGATTTACAGCCTTAGCTCTTTGATTAAAACAAACAATCAAAGAAATAAATGGAAAAAACATGCCAAAGCAAAACAAAACAGTAAGAATAGAATCTCCCCCTCCAGGTCCCTTTTGTTGATTATAATGCATCTGGTCTCAATAAAAGCAAAGACATGGCGTATGTGAAATTATTGCCCCAGATGAAGGGGTGTGTAATACAAATAACTTGGAGAACATAATTTATTTAACAGTGAAGGGATGCTTTCTGTTGTAGCATAAAAAATCTCCACTGATACTTAACACTCTGAATTTCAATGAAAATAGCTAAATTGCAAACCACTAATTGTTCATTGTTTGGATGGTGGTTTAGACTGTGATTCAGAATAATTCATTTTATTTCTTGACAGGCAATTTTTCTTAAATAAATTACAACTTTCATTGTGTCTTTCAAATTTTTTTTTTTCTGCTCATATGCCTTCAAAAGTTAATCACTCCTCTGGATATCATCTCTTGAATATCATCCCCTTTCCTGAAGAAAATGTGATTTAATCACATCTCTCCTTGACTCTTTACACTTTCCTCATTTGATGTGGTTCTAATTCAGGCAAAAGCAACTGCTGATTAATGGTTCCTTCAGTGACCATAATATATATGTTTCTACAGAGTTCTCAACTGTGCTTTTCATTTAAAAATCAAACTAAAATTTTATTAACATGAATTACATAACAGTGAGCAATCAATGGATTTCAGATCTAAAATAATAGTAATATAATGATGCAAAGAATTCAATCCTTGTTGTTCTTCACAGTACATAAATGGCCTTTCTCCTCCGTCTCATGTTGTTTTAATTATTGCAAGTTTAAAATAATAAAACCGGGGAAACGTAATTCTCTCTTCCTTTCTCTATTTTTCTATTTTTAGTACATTCCTGGCAATTCTATTCCTAGTTTAGCCTTGGGATTGGCTTGCTTCGTTTCCAAAAATATGCCCTTGGCATTTTGATTGGGCGCACACTAACTTTACAGATTGATTGAAGGCAGATGAGGCAATCGTAGGGGGCTGCATTTTCTTTTCCAAGAATGTGTCCTTCCTTCCGCCCAAGGCTTCTTTGTTTCTCAGTGGTATATATGGCTTCTTCTTGAAAGATTTTACAGGCTTCTTCTTCAGTTTCACATTCTATCTTTTGATGTTTTTATTCTTGTGCCTAGTAATAGTTCCAGATGAGAATGCTTTTATTTATCAATGTTTCTACCCATCTTTGCAACTGCTTTTTCTCATTATTTGTAGTGGTCTGACAATAGATTTTTCTGGATTTTCCAGGGGAAAAACATCTATTAATTTTCAAATAATGATAATTTAAGTTTTTTCTTTCCAATTTCCATTCCTATGCTTATTCCTCAGTGTCTCATACAATTTCATTGGCTAATATCTTCAGAGTAATTTATCATCAAAATGTTAATAGCAAATTGTGTTGCTCTATTATTAATTTTAAAATATTTCTAATAATTCCTTCATTAATGTATATATGTCATTCAGCATATAATTAAACATAGTTATATTGAAATTATCCAGTTTTATTATGACTTTTAAAATCACGAATAGATGTTAGATTTGTATAATGCTACGCGTGCACACACACACACACACACACACATATATATCATCTAGTAAGTTATGTGACTCTTTTCTGATTTGCCAAAGATTGATTTCTATTTTTATCCATTATAATATTGTACCTCACTAATATTCCAGGAATAAATTGTACTTGCCTTATTCTTTATTAAATGAACAGCTGAATTTCCTAGTTATTTAAAAATGTTTTTATCTTAATATACTTGAACAAACTGCTATAGTTTTCTTTTGTATGTGTTTCTTTAATGGGATTTGGGGATCTACATAACACATATATCTTAAAGGAGTTAGGAAAATTCCCCTTCCTTTTTCTTATGCTCTGAACAATTGAAATTTAATTGCAGTTATCTGTTATTTGACATTTTGGAAGAATTCCCTCGTGAAACCATCTGGCCATAACTATTAGAAAACTGTGTCTCTTGAATGGGAAATGGTCTGTGTAGATTCCCAGATCCACATTCTAGGGTCAATTTGAAAGTTTATATTTTCCAAAAATAGGCATCCATTTCATTTGTTTTCCCACACTGATTTGAAAAGATGCACATTATTTTATTTCTTTATTTCTTTATTTGTGTTACTGGGAAGCCAGGGGCATTCTGCTTCCTAGATTATTTTTGTAAGGTCAGATCATTATTTGTCCTTTTTATCCATATTATCGATTTTATTCCCAAGAAAGAGCAATGGGGTGTGTGTGTGTGTGTGTGTGTGTGTGTGTGTGTGTGTGTGTGTTTTACTGGGGATTCATCCTAGGGGCATTCTACTTCTGATCTATACCTCCAGTCCTATTTTATTTTATTTTGAAGCAAGGTCTCCCGAAGTTGCAGAGGGCCTCGCTAAGTTCCTGAGACTGGCCAAAAACCTACGATCCTAGTGTCTCAGCCTCCTAAGTACTGAAATTGTAGTTTCATCACCAAGCCTGACTGGATTTTTTTATTGGTTCTATCATTTAGCAATTTATACATAAATTTTGCTTTTATCTTTAATTGCCACCTCTTTCCTTACATTTGTCCTTTTAAAAACATTCAAGACATCATGCATACCGCTTGTTTCAAGATCAGCATTTGTTTTTATCCTGATCGTCCAGGTAAATTAATTTATTGCCTATCTTTTGTTCTTTTGCCACAATTACCCTTAAATAAATTGATATAGCCTATGTCAATTTAGATTATACACTGCTTTTCTGAGGACTTTGTAAATGCTGCTCTAGTGTTTTCTAGTGTTAAATGACAGAGTGACAGATTGGACACCCAGAATAATTTCATTCCCTTTATAGGTGATTTTATCATTTTTGCCTTGATTCTTAAAAGATATTTGATCCACACTCAAAGTGCAGGAAAAATCTACCAGGCTATATTTCAATGTGATGGTTAATGTTATTTTTTAACTTGACTGTGCCCTGGGGTGCTCAGATTAAACATTATTTCTGGGTGTGCCTCTGAGGCTGTTTCTTGATGAGATTAGCATTTTAATCAGCGCTCATGCTAAAGTAGATTGTCTGTCCCTGTGTGAGCAGGCATCGCTCAAGTCACTGAAGCTCTGAACAGATCAACTACACAGAGGAAGGGGAAATGTACTCCTTTCTCTTGCTGTCTGTCCACTTGATGTGGGACATTGGTCTTTACCTTCAGTCTAGGATTCATACCCATCAGTTCTCCTGGTTTGTGGGTCTTTGGAGTTTGGGCTGGATTTGGAATCAGTGGCTATACCACTGATTCCCCTGGGTCTCCAAATACAGATGGCTGATTATGGGTCTTCTCAGCTTCCATAATTGTGTGCCCAGTTCTTCATAATAAATCTCTTCATATATGTGAAAAATCGGCTCTCAGAAATGTGTGTGTGTGTGTGTGTGTGTGTGTGTGTTCTGTTTCTCTGCTGAACTCTGACTAATACATATCAGTATTTATGTACTGATTGTTCTGTTGATTTTTTTTTCCCTGTGGTAAATACTTTTTCTTAATCTATAGATTCATATTTTTATTTTTGAAAATAATTATGTTATTTTTGGAAAGTTATACATAGATAATTTTATTTTTGAAAGTTTTATTTTATGGTGCCTACAGTTTTATTATTTTCTTTTCTCGTAATCAATTTATTTTCTTTTGGGACTCTGATTTGCAATATGGAAAACCCTTTTGCCACTGTTTTTTCCTTTTTCTTCTCTCTCTCTCTCTCTCTCTCTCTCTCTCTCTCTCTCTCTCTCTCCCTCCCTCCCTCGTACTGGGGATAGAACCCAGGGGCAAGCATTCTACCTCCGAGATATACCCAGCCTTATTTTATTCTTTTTTAAAAATTTTATTTATTTTGTTATTTTATTTTGAAATAGGTTCTTGCCAATTTGCTGAGGGCTTTGCTAAGTTTCTGAGGCTGGCTTAGAACCCGTGCCCCTCTTATCAGTCTTTGTCTCAGCTTCTCAAGTACTGGGATAAAAGGAGCACACCACCATGCCCAGAAACCCCTCTTTTCTATCATTCATTGCTCTGATATTTTAAACTCCATATTCATCTCCATTTTGTCATTCACTTTTTTTTTTTTTACAATCTCATCTTCAATATCAGTTACTATGCTTTCAGTAGTATCTAATTCATCAACTGCTAAATGTACTGAGGCTTTATTTCCCTGGTGGCTTTGTGTGTGTTGGGTTCACATATGTATTTTTTTTTCTTATTGGTGCATTGTAATCATACATCTTTGTTAGGTACAAGCTGGTAAAGGAATATATAACCCTTCCCTGCCCCACTCCCTCGCCCCCTGTCTTTCTCAATTTCAGTTTGCTGTTTGACTTTGATATGTTTGTGAAAGTACGTCATGTACATTAGGGTGTTTCCTCCCTCCTCATCACCTTCAGTTTATTCACCTTCTTTTCTCATCTAAGGTTTTTTTCTTCTTTGTCTAGGGTCCTTCTTATGTCCCGCTTTCTCCCTAACTTCCGCATATTAGGGAGAACATACGATTTTTTATTTTTTGTGACCAACTAATCTCACTTAGCATAATGTTTTCCAGTTCCATCCATTTCCCTGCAAATGACATGATTTTGTTCTTCTTGATGTCTGAGTAAAATCCCATCAATAGATGAATGGATTACAAAACTATGGGCTATGTGCACAGTGGAATTTCACCTATGTTTTTTTTTTTTTTTTTTTTGCGGTACTGGGGATTGAACTCAGGGGCATTCTACCTCCGAGCTATACCCCCAGCCCTATTTTTTATTCTTTATTTT